>CAUYON010180074.1:0-45671 GCA_963573935.1 Arctocebus calabarensis
CCTTTAGGCTGCTCAGTCACTAGATTACTCGCTCCCACCCAATGTTTGTTCTGCGACCCTGAGGGTGGAGCTTGCCAGGGCAGTTCTCCCACAATGGCTCCACACAGACCACAACCAAACACTGGTGGCTCCGTCTGGCTCAGTGGCTCAGTCTGGGGCCCCAGACAACACTCAAAGACCCCTGCATTCTTGCCCAAGTTCTCCCAAGGCAGTTCAACCGAGCACCAAGTCCAAAAGAAACCCAAATAGCACACAGGCAAGGCCTTTCCAGCCTGCAGTCCCACTGTTGCTCCATCCACAGCTGCCAACAGTATTAGACCAAACGAAACACACGCAACCACTTGCCCAATCTCCGCCACTTTTGCCTTCCTCAGGGTGTCCAGAAGTCTGACACTGTCTCCCTGTGTCCCCAAAGGGAAGTTTCTGGGCAGATCCCACCTGCCAGAGATGCCTGAAGACCTCTCTTCCCAGTCTCACTGTCCCCAGTTGCAAGGAATCTCAGAATACCGATTTCTATCCATGTTTTAGCTGACCCTTACACACAAAAATGTAAAAGTAGAAAACTCATTCAACATTGTTACTCTTGCGAGTGTTAATCTCTTTGATTTCTGCCTGGTTTGGGTTACTTTTAATGCCTCCATGTAGTTTTTGTGGTTGTTGTTGTTGAGATAATATTTTGTCCAGAATTGATCATTGTTGTCTGTAGGAGAGATTGTCTTTTACAGGATACTCTGTCATTATTGGAAGTGTCATACTCTCTGATGACATAAAATTTAAACTTTTTAAGATGGCTAAAGATTCCATAAACAAAGTTAAAAGACCAACACTAAATTGGGTAAAAATATATTTGCAATGCCTATGAAAGATAAAGAGTTAATTTCTAGCTCTTACAAATTGTTAAGAAAAAGATAAAGCATCCAATAGAAAAATGTTCCCAGGATATGAATAGGTTCGGAGCAGAGTAAACCCAAATGGCCAATAAACATATGGCTGAACCTCCCAGTACTCAAGGAAATGCAAATTAAAGCAACAATGAGGTATCACTTCTCGCCCATCAGACTGGCAAAAATTCAAGGGAATGTTAACTCTTACTACTGATTGGGGTGAAAGGAAAGAAATATTTTCATACATAGCTGGTAAAAATGAGAATTGATTCTGCCTTTTTGGTAAGCAAAATGAAAGAAATATATATTTTAAAAATTCAAATATGCATACCCTTCATCCCAACAATCCCACTCAGAAGAATTTATTTCATAGAAATAAACAAAAGCACTCAGATGTGGGACTATATAAAGGTGTTGTTAGGTGTCATAGTATTTGTAGTAGTCACAGAGCTAGAAAGAAGCCATCAACAGGAAAAGAGTTTAAAATCATGACACATTCGTACCATGAAACAAGATGCATCCATTAGGAAGAAGAGATTAACTCGGATAGGTCTCCACCACGCACAGTTAATTGAGAAAACCAAGAAATATGTGATATTGTCCATTTTGTCAAAAAACGATGAACAAGTTCTATGAGTGCAAGATGCATAAGCGTGTAGAACGTATGGACGGACACACTGAAGGCTATTAGTATCAGCCTGGGGAATACTAGGAAAGCTCTAGGGAGACAGAAAATCCTACTTCCAAAGTGTCCCTGAAAACAAAACATGTATGATATGATACATTTACATACAAAGGTGTGTTTGGAAGCAAACAAACAGAAAGATGTTTGAGGGATGATCATCAAAATGACTATGGTTAGCTTTGGGGGTTATTAATTGGTTCTTTATACATTTCTATTTTTTAAAAAATCTTTTAAGTATGCCTACATTGCATAAATAGAAAGATTAAAGTTACTTTTATCATAAAGATGTTTAAACTACAGTAAAAAGTGAAAACTAAAAGATAAACCCTATTTCCATTCCCCAGAATTAATTGCCTTTAACATTTTAATGAGGATGGTTCCAGATAATATAGATTATTTACACAAAAATACATGTACATATGTATTTTATATGTATACATACACACACTATTTTTAATTAAAAAATACTGGATTTGGGGCTGGGTGAGGTGTCTCACGTCTGTAATCCCAGCACTCTGGGAGGCTGAGGTGGGTGGATTGCTTGAGCTCAGGAGTTCGAGACCAGCCTCAGCAAGAGCAAGACCCCACCTCTAAAAAATAGCCAGGTGTTGTGGCCGGCGCCTATAATCCCAGTTACTTGGAAGGCTGAGGCATCAACCTTCAAGAATCACTTGAATCCAAGAGTTTGATATTGCTATGAGCTATGACACCAGGGCACTCAACCCCAGGGCGACTGAGTGAGACTTTGCCCCCCCAAAATAAATAAATAAATAAAATTAATAATAAATAAATAACACAGAATTTTGAAATTAATTATTATTATGTTTTTTGAGATAGAGTCTCACTTTCTTTCCCCAGGTAGAGTGCCATGGCATTATAGCTCATAACAACCTCAAACTCTTAGACTCAAGTGATCTTCTTGCCTTAGCATCCAGAGAGCTGGGACTATAGGCACCTGCCACAACACCCAGCTAGTTTTTAGAGATGGACCACGCCCAGCCTTGTTTCATTTTGTTAAATGAAAGGTCAGAAAGAAACACACATGTAATAATAAATGGGGTAGGAGGAAACTTTGGAAGGTGATGAATATGTTTATGACATTGATTGTGGAGATTGCTTCACAGATGTACACATATTCCCAAATTCACTGAGTTGTTTACATTAAATTTGTACAGTTTTTTATGTCAATCATACTTCAATAAAATGACTAAGAGAAAAGGAAAGGAGAAAAGAGGGAAGAAGAAAGATCAAAGTAGTAGCCTTCTAGGAGTTTCAAAATGTGCATCAGAGCGTCCAATCTGTCCCCTCCTCCACCTCATCTCACCCAGCATGTGTGTCCCTGACACAAGTGTCTGGGACAGATGAGGGGTTCCTATCCTCCCAGGGCTTTGAAAACTTCCTCATACACTGTGAATGGTGCTATGAACTGAATTGTGTCCTCCACACATCCATGTATTGAAGCTCTAACCCACAATGTGATAGTATTTGAAGATGGAGCTTTTGAGAAATAACAAAGTTTAGATGAGGTCATGAGGGTGGGGCCCTGATTGTGGGACCAGTGCCCTTATAAGATGAGAATTCTGTCTACTGTGTGAAGACTCAATGAGAAGGTGGCTGTCTGCACACCAGGACAAGAGGTCTCACCAGAAATCAAGTCAGCCACCACCTTGATTTTGGACTTCCAGCCTCCAGAACTATAAGGAAATTAACTTCTCTTGTTTAAGCCACCCAATCTATGGAATTTTGTTATAGCAGCCCAAGCTGCCTAACACAGGTGGTTTGCCTGATAAACTTGACCCTTGGGTGGGCCAAGGTCTGTGGCCTAGAGAGAGTTGGACCTAAAAACCAGAAGCATCATAGCTACAGGGGGAGCACCCAGCCTGGAGCAGAGGGGATGGTGACAGCAGACACACATCCCCTGCAAAGCATTTTTCACTCTGCTGCAAGGCCCCCACCTGACCTCAGTGTGGGCCACTGGATCTTCTTGCCCTCCCCTGACCCTCTCCCTTTCCCTTGGCTCAGGCTCGTGTGGTCTTGTCTTCCTCCTGCCTCTCTGACCATGTCGCAGGGGCCCTTCAATGGCTTGTGCAGACACAGAGCTCTGGACCCCTCTTCCAGAGTTTCCAGTTAAGTAGGTCCGAGTGGAACCAAAGAATTTTCATTTCTAACAAGTTCCCAGGTGGTGAAGCTGCTCCTGGCCCAGGGTCCACACTTGAAGAACTGACCAAGATGATGAACATCTCCACTGGGTGGTCCACAGGCCTCTCCTGAAACTTAGAACATCCTAAACTGGCCTCAGGTTCAGCCAACATCTCCAACCTCACCTAAGCCTCCTTCTCTGATCTTCCCAGCCCCGTGGATGGCATGACCACCAGCCCAGTCCTTCAAGCAAGGCCCTGGGATCCATCCAGCACTTTCAGCCCTTTTCTCTCCCTCCCCCACCACACACCTAACAACTTTCCAGTCCATTTTCTCAAGTCCACCTCCAATCAAGCCCTAATTTCAGATTTCTTTCATCTGAGCACAATGGCCTTCAAACCAGTTCCCCGACTCTCAGTCTTAACCTCTCTCCAACCTGTTCTCCACCCTGTGATGATCTTTTCAAAAGGGCTTTCTCGGAGGTCCTCCACCACCTTCAGGATAAAGTGAAAAATTGTTAACACCAATTACAAAACCTTGTCTTGTATTTTCTAACATTTCTTCCTCAGTAGTACCTTCCAGCCACACACAATTCCTTGCTTTTCCCCAATACACCAGCCTCTTACTTCCCTGTGTATGTTTTCCCATTTACTAGGTAAGGGAACACTCTCAAGACAAGTGTAAGCCTCATCCCTTCTGAGAAGCCTTCTCTGACCTCTGTGGACAACACGGCCCCTTCTGGATTCTCAGAGAACCACACAGCCCTTGGCCCCAGTGAGCCTCACCCTGGAGGTAGGTGTGTGTGTGTGTGCGCGCGCGTGTGTGTGGACACACACCTGTGCAGTCCTGTCTCCTGACAGCTGCTGTCCCACTGAGATGAACATTCTGTGCCTTCTCCAAGGTCATTTCTCCAGGGCCTGGGGGAGGAGAGAGACTTGAGTGGGCTGACCCTGCCTCTTACACTGAAACTGGATGAAGAAGAAAAATGGGGTATGGTGGTGGGGAAGATGTCACCTTTGCTCATTTGAATGGGGGAAGGGACACAAAGTCAAGAAGCCCAGGGCCAGTATGATGGAGCCCACCACTCCATGTAGAGAGCGGAGACTGGGGGAGCAGGGGGCCAACCCGACTAGTCCCATAGGAGTGAGGTGGGGTTACTGTGACAGCAGTGACTTGGAAACTGGAACACACTCACATAGGACCCAGAGACACAGATACACACTCGGGCATAGACACATAGATCACACATGTAACACACACAGACACTTCAGCCATAGCAACACTCACTTGTGGACTCCCTACTGAAATGGCCGCAGAGTCTCCACCCCACCTACACCCAGCCCCTCGTTCCCCACACACCACTATTCCTCCCTCTCCTGGGTCAATCTCAACAGCATCTACATCTCACAGAGGAATCCTTTCCAGGAACCTCCCCTTCTATCCTCCCTGCATTTTTCCTGGTCCCTTCCAAGCAAAACCCCTTGAAAGAGGTGCACTTATTTGTGGTTGCCTGGCACTCTCTCTGTAGCGTCCCACTAGCCAAGGCCTCATCTTGAATTCCTGGAGCTGCTCCTGACAAGGGCCCAGTAGCCTCCATCCAATGGAGTCCCCTGGTCAATTCTCATCCACATCCCATCTGACCCTTTTGAAGCAGTTGGCACAGTGGACCACTCTGTCTCTCTCAAAGGACTTTCCTCACTTGGCTTCATGAGATTTTTTTTTTTTTTTTGGAGTTTCCAGCGTTTCCATCCCTTCTCCTATCTTCTTTGCAGACTCCCTCTCTTGCTGAGTGCCCAGGAAGGTTGCGTCTCTATCTGCGCTCCCTCCCTATGTAATGTCCTCCAGGCCTGTGGCTATGCATTGATGACGCTCAAATTTCCATTTCCACCCCTAACATTGGTCATGAGCTACAGCATTCATAGACTGAGCTGCCTGTTCAACTCCTCCTATATGGGCTTCTCTCACTGGACAGAGCCAGCAAGCACAGCTCAGTTCCCTCCTCTCCGATGGACTCTCACCCTGGCCCTTCTCATCTCAGTACGTGGCACCACTGTTTAACTAGCTGATCAAGCCTGAATTCTGGAAGTTAGTCCTGATTCTTCTTGCTCTCTTCAATCCCCATTCAATCCAACGACAACCCTGTAGGGTTCATGTTCAAGACATGTCCTTCTTCCCACTATCAGCTAAGTCCAACCCTTAATTAAGGTGGTATCTACCAGATCCTGCCTTTGTGAAGGAAACTTTCTATTTGAAATTGAAAAATAATCTGCTGAATGATACTTGGAAGTTTGTGAATATTCTGTGCTCCCAACGCTTCATTCCATGATTTTAGCTCAATTAGATGTATTTGAATCAACTATAATTTTGGTTATTGCAAAACTGATTTTTCTAATCCTACCATTTCTTCTGCATTTCTTCTACATTCTTCTACAAAGAACTTTTCTTCCCGTTCTCTCTTTGAATGTTGGTATGGATTCATAGATTACTTTTTAAATTCCATATGTTGTAATCCATTTTTATTATTCGTATTTATGCTCAGATTGTTCAAAACTTTGGCCACACCTCAAGCTGTCTCCTACGTCCTTTCAACATGTCCTCGGCAGTTTTATTTGATCACACCAATTGTTATGTATTGGTTTATATTGACAAACCAATGTTGCAAAATTCTAGCAAGTCAGTGAAGCTAGGGTATGTGAATTATACTTTTCTTTCAGTTTTTTTCTTTTGTTAGGGTTGAACTTTTTCAAGATAAAAGTTGTGGAAAGGCTAGGTCGCGTCCAGTCACTGGCCAGGCCCCTCCGCTGCCACCATGTCAACCCTCACCATCCCTGGCTACTTCCACACATGTCCCTTACTGAATCTACCTTCTCCTCTCCCCATGAGAGCTCCACCTTACCTCTCACAGAGCTACGTAAGTGGTTGTCCTAAGGTTTAGATCAGAATTTGCCATTATCATGCCTGAAACTCTTTTAACTCCTAATACAAAATCTGAATTCCTTACTGAGGTCCCTAAGGCCATCCACGACCTGGCCCTCACTGCCTGACTTCCTGGCTTCTTACCCACTCAGTGAACTCTAGACTCGGGGCCTTTACATGGGCTGTTCTCTCCACCTGCACCCTCTTTGCCCAGATTTTCACCTGGCTTTCATTTTCTCATCATTCATATTTCTGCTTAGTGTCACCTCCATCAAGAGCCTGCTCTGACCACTCTAAAGTAAATAGTTTCTCCGTTCTCACCCGAACTCTCTCTTTCTTGACCCAGCTTAATTTTATTTACTTTTTCTTTTTTCTTTTTTGAAACAGAGTCTCACTTTGTCACCCTGGGTAGAGTGCCATGGTGTCACAGCTCACAGCAACCTCAAACTCTTGGTATCAAGTGATCCTCTTGCCTCAGCTTCCTGAACAGCTGGGACTACAAGTGTACAAGGCACTACACCCAGCTAGTTTTTCTATTTTTAGTAGAGACAGATTCTCATTCTTGCTCAGACTGGTCTCAAACTCCTGAGCTCAATCAATCCACCCACCTCAGCCTCCCAGAGTGCTAGGATTATTGGCATGAGCCATAGTGCCCAGCTGACCCAACTTAATTTTCTTCTTAGCACTTGTTTATTGTCTGTCTCCTCTGCTGGAATGTGACAAGCCCCCAAAGCAGAGGCTTTGTCTAGTTGCTACTGTTCCCTTAGCACCGAGAACAAAACCAACACGTAGTAGGTGCACAATTGCTACTTACTGGATGAAATGATGTAGACATTCCCTGACAGACACATACGCAAGGATGTGTTTACACATGCACACACGCACACTGTCACACAGCAGCAAACACAACTGCTTACCGAGGTACACGTAGAAATGGAATTGCACAGACACAATTGCAAACGGACACACAGTTATGTAGCTTGTTTGCACATTAACACAAAAACACACTCACACAGGGCATACAAAGACAGACTCACATGCTAACACCACTAACCTTTAAATAAGCATCCACTAATCACCATTCATGCACAGGCCGATAGGCCAAGACGCAGGAACATGCGCAGAAAGACACAGACGCCCGGCAGTGCAGTCATAAATGAGCACTCACAACATGCGTGCACGGGCGTGTGTGCACACACACACACACACACACACTCGCCTTTGTCTGCCTGGGCTTCCATGCCCTAACTAAGCCCAGTTTGGGTGGATGCTGCTGGGCCACTTCCAGACCCTGAGCCAAGAGGACCCCAAACCTCCAGGAGTGCGCCTGGAGAACAGATGATCTGGAAACAGGTGGGAGCTTCTGGCCGGGTACCCCCAGATTCATGAGTGCTCTGAGGCTGCTGTTAGGAGCAGCGATGTCACTGAGGCCCTTAGCTGCCTGGGCAGAGCCGTAAAACACGCCTGGCTCAGTTCCCTCTGCTCTGACCACGCTTGTTTCTGCAGTCACCCTGCCCCTGAGCAGTGCCTGCGTTCTAGGGACAGCAGCCCCTCATGGCCAGATACTAATGAGACGGGGGCAGCAGGGCAGTCCCCAGGGCTCCTTGGGTAGTGGCGCTCGGCGAGGCAGGGCAAACTGGTCTATGCTCTGCCCAGACACAGTGAGACCCAATAGAGATTCAGGGTCTGTGGCTACTAAGGGACGGGATTAAATGCCTATTGGTGCCAGAACTCCCAAGGTGCACGCGAAGCCAGATCCTGGGCAGCAAATCAAGCCCAGAGCCCAGCGGCTGGCACAGCCCACACAGACTCCAGTCTGAGCTCCAGTCTTCAGGGGGTCCGAGTGCCTGTCCTTCGGCACCCAGGTGGGAGGCACTGAGGAGACCTCCATGGCCATCTGTCCTCTCCGCAGCTCACATAGAGCCTCTAGGTGGTGTCCTCTGCTGGGCTCAGGAAGTGAAGGGGCAGGTTCCAGAGGGGCCCCTACGACATGTTCAAAGGCCTGGAAGCTGGAGAGAACACGGTTTATTCCGGAGCTCAGCGACATAGCCAAGAATGGCTCCAGCACAGAGGAGGGAGACGGCCAGTGGGGCTGGCTGCAAGAGAAGGTGGATGGGGAGGGACGCCCAGGAGCAGGCGATGCCCAGGCCCGGCAGCCCCAAGACAAGGATTTGGAGCTGTAACCAGAGGGCGCTGAGGAGCCACAGATGGGCCCCAAGCAAAGGAGTGATGTGATCAGATCTGATCCACCGTCCCTTGCCATCCCTGCAGTGTGTGGCCATTATTTCATTACAGAAGTGCAGGGGTGAACTGGGACAGGAATAAAGGGGGCAAGACATTTGACAGTATGTCAGAGACTGGGTACAAACACCCTATTTTTGCCAAAAGAACACTGCTTGCTGCCAGTGCTCATTAGGAAGCTGGGTTTCTTCATTCATGCATGTGAGCATTAATTCAGGCACCCAGCTCCTTTTAGGCCTCAGAGGATAAGAAATAAATCAGATTCTGCTGTCTGGGGTGGTGGGTACTGGCTAATAGAGGAGGAGGAGGAAAGGGCAGGGGTGGGAGCTGGGATCAGCGTTTGTGGGACACCTACTGTATGCTGGGCGTGAAGTCAGGCAGCTGACACGCCTGCTGTCCTTTCGGCCTCGTGATCACTGGTGAGGGAGGCACTTCCTTCATTTCACAGATGAGGAAACTAAGACTGGGGCGGGGGATGAAGCCACCTGCCACTGTTCTCACAGACGGCTCCAGCTGCAGGCAGAGAGCCTCCAGAAAGTGACAGAGAACAGCCTAAGCTACTTCAAGGGTAATTTCCATCCTTGTCTTCAGACCCAGTGAGGTTCTGAAGTTCTCAGAAAGGATGAGACCCTCGGGGATTGGTCGGAGGGCCCAACACTGCCTCCCCCTCCACCTGTGATGAATGCCTGACAGTCGCTCCACTCGCAGGGAACTCATCAGACTAATATTTCCTGATGTGAACTCCGTGTCGCCCTCGAATGAGAAATCCCAGCCCCCTCACGTTTGGCGCCCCAGATGAATGGGCTCCCGTCCCGGTCTCGTGAATGATGCAGCCAGTTGTCTGCAGAGAGAGGTCGATAAAAACCCTTTATCAGCAGAACCACGGCCTCTCCTGGATGGCCATCAGGCCCCAGTTTCCCTGTTCATAGTGCTCCCCTGGGGCTGGCCCTAGACAGCCTGCCAGAGATGGGGAGGTAAGGACAGTGTCCAGCAGAAGGGGAAGAGAGGACCCAGCGAAGGAGGGAGCCAGGACTCTTGGGGATCAGAAGGAAGGGGCAGGGTCTGCCAACATCATGTCTCCACTCTGAAGGTCCCACAATCCAGAGTGGGGCACAAGCATGCCGCCAAGTCCACGACCAAAGTCCTGTGTCAGGCAACCTAGAAGCTCAAAGATTCTGTGAGGAGAAATGGAGGATGATACTGAATCCAAGTGGTTCTAGGAACTGAAACACCAGTGGTTGTTGCAGGGGCCAGAGAAAAGAGAAATCGTAACCAGGACCATTTCTCAAGTGCTTGCCAGGTGCCAGGTGGCATGGCACCAAACATTGCTGCACCCAACCCTTACGGAGCCCCATGGAGTTAGGCAGTGTGAGCCCATTTTACACATGAAAAAAGTGAGCCTTAGAGCACTTAAATGGTACTCTAAGTGGAGGTATCAGGATTCAACC
Source organism: Arctocebus calabarensis (assembly GCA_963573935.1). NCBI lineage: Eukaryota > Metazoa > Chordata > Mammalia > Primates > Lorisidae > Arctocebus > Arctocebus calabarensis. Next base: position 10,314 of record CAUYON010180074.1, read on the forward strand.
TCAGATATTCCATCCTGTGTTTGTGTCAGGCATGGAGCCGGGTACTAGGAGTACCCAGGTCAGACATGGTCCTCGCCCACGTGGAGCATAGTCCTATGGGGAACTGACATCCACAAGGTGACTAAGGTGCCTCCGTGAGAATGTGGGTGGGGACAGACACTGGGGGAAGGTCTTGCCAAGCAGAACAGAGTATCTCAACCAGCCCCAGCACAGTGCTTCACAGGGAGGACAGGCCTACCTCAAGGTGTCCCAAGTGGAAAGAATCTAGGCTGAAGGCAAAGCGCAAGAGGCAAAGCCCGAGGTAGAGAGCAGAAGCCGCGTCAGAGTGTGGCAGGTCTCCTGCAGGAAGGAGACAGCTGCCTGGACGTGGACCCTGGCCAGGTGGCAAGCTGGGAGGGCTTGCAAGTGGGGACGTAGAAAGCCAGCTGCCCACACCTGAAGGGGACGTCCCTCCTGAGGGTGTCCCTCACTAGCAGGAGAAACTTAGAGTCAGGCACCCAGCAGGTGATCCTTTCATGTAGGTCCCCACCCAGGGGGTCAGGAAGCAGTCATGACTCTTAGGGACCGGGACTTTAAGCCCCAGCCAAGTAGGATTGGTTCAGGGCAGAGTTCTAGGCCCTGCAGGACACAGGAAGGTTAAGATGGAAGGCAAATCTCAGCTGACCTGGACCCAGAGCTCGGGTGGTGAGAGCAACCCCAAAGGCCAGCTGCTGATGGCCCTGTGGCCGCCCAGCTGCTCTCTGCCCAGTCAGGCTGGTCTGGGGCTCCTGCCGGAGGAGGTAGGTAGGCAGTGCTCCATGCTAAGAGCTGGGAGGCTGGGGAAGGAAGAAGCTTCAGCCCTGGCTGCGAGACAGCGTGTCCTTCCCTGCATTTTGCTGGTAGTGGGCCCCAGAACTTTGCATATGGTTTCTCATATTGTACAGTTTGGGCCCATCCAGCCTCTCCCACCCCCATCCCACCTGCTCAGGCTCCACCCTGTTTCTGATACTGCCCCAAATTCATCCTTAACCCTTACTCTGTCCCTGGCCCCCATTCCTGAGCCTCACCCCATCCTGAAATCCCTTCCATGTGAGCCTCAGCCCCTCCCTGACTCTCCAGTTTCTTGGTCTCCCCAATCCTGAGCTCCCTCCCCCCAGTTCTGTTACCCCATTTCTGACTCCCGCCTCCAGCCTGTGGTCCCTACCACATCTCGGACCCCTCCCCATCCTCCCTGCTCTGGAATGGCATTGGGATTCAACCAGGCTCCAAGAAACAGAAGAGGGAAAGTGTCCCTCAAATTCATTACAAATTATTTTGAAGCTGAGAGGTTCTTGTTTTCCTGGTTGGGGGGGGGTGTCAAAAAATTCCAGTGAAAACTTCAAAATGCCCTTTATAAAACAGGTAGGGATTTCCAAATGACCTCATCAAAATGCCCTGTACAAAATCAACCCATGGGTTGATTAATCAGAATAGGGGTTCTCCCTTGGGGGGAAAGACTGGGAAGGACACAGGGAACTTCTGGGGGCTGGTGACACTGCACAGGGGTATTCATTTGGTAAGATTCATCAAGTGATCTGTTTATGATTTGTTCACTTTTCTTATCTATGCTATACTTCAGTGAAAAGTTTTTAAAATTGATTCCAAGCTGGGGTAGGTTGGGCCCTCAGGGCAAGAGAGCTGGTTGCTGGGTTCCTGCAGCAGCAGGAACACAACTATACAGGAGGCTGGCCAGGCCAGTACTTCCTGGAGCCGGCCCTCAGGAAAGCACAGCCTGACTCTCTGTCCCAGGACAGAGTTTCACCCCAATGGGCTGCTGACAAGCCCCCCATGCCTTAGCCATACACCCCACTGTCTTCTGGGACTCTGCCTTGGTACCAGCTGCCTTTCCTACCCTAACAGCTGTATTTTTCAGGTACAATATGACAGGCTCAATCTATTCCTGTTATATATTTCCCAGTAAATGGACAAGGTGAAAACAGTGTCAGTTCAAATCACTATCATGACACTTAATTCTGATTTACTGTACCTTTTGCTGCAATCTTGAAAGTGCCTGCATCTGTGCTGAGCTGGATTGCCTAGCTAGGCCCCCGGGGTCGACGTTAAGATCAGCTTCAATAAAAGAATTTAGGGGAAGGCAGCCCCAGGTGGGCAGGGGGCAAGCCAGGGCCCAGAGGGCGAGCCAGCAGAGACGCTGAAGCTGCTGTTCTTTCACACCTCCCTCCCTCGACTCTTTGTCCCCAGCCCTGTGTTTGCAGCAGCTGGGAAATTTATGGAGGCTCCATAAACGGGTTTTACAGACAGCTGTTAGAGCGTGCGGAGCAAGGCTTGGCTGTCGGGGGACCTAGTCGCAGGCTTACAGCCAAGACACTTAAATATTATGGCCCCACATATATAAAAAGTGTGCTGTGCACGTCCTCAGCTCCCTCCCTCCTCCTGACCCAGGAGCACGGGTATGGCCACAGAATATAGCAGCGCTGGCAGTTGTTGGCTCAGCAGAGACAAAATGCCCACAACCCCTTGCTCCAGCCCCTGCAACCACCACAGGGGCCTCTGGCAGGGCTGGCAGCACAGAGCAGGGAGACTGCTCCAAACCGCAGGGCCCTGCCCTCCTGGGCCCCTGTGCCAGGCTCAGTGCTCAGAGTTCCTCAAGCAGCAGGGCCTTGCTCCAGCTGTCTCCACTGTCTCCAAAGCTCTCCCTTCCCTCCCCTAGCACCTCACCTTTTCTTCCCCTGGCCAGTTCTCACCTACCTTCCCAGAACCTTCTCAGAAGCATAGTCACCACCCTCCAGAGTCAGCTCTCCTGTTATAAATGCTCACAGCCCCCTTGGACTTCTTCATAACATTTATAACAATTGTAATTAAATAATTATTGGTGTCATTATCTATTTAATGTCTGTCTTCCCCACTGGACAATAAACTCTGGGAAAGCAGGGACTCTGTCTGAACATATCCCTACTGGCTTGTGCAGGGTCTGGCACTCAATAAATATGCAATGCATGATTGAATGAATGAAAGCAAAATGGGCTCAGTTCCTAAGAACAGGAGAAAGGCTTATGGATATTCAGCAAAGAGAAGCCACTTGACAAGGGAGGGTCAGGGAAAGCTTCCAGGAGAAAGCACTGTCAGACCTCATATTATAAGTAAAGTGCTTTCATTCAGAAGCCCCAGCCATGAAACTTAAAATGTGAGGCAGTGGGCTAGCACCTTAGTCTCTTTGAACCTGAACTTCCCTGCCTTTAAATGGGGCTAGTGAAGGTGCCTATACTATATGGTTGTTGTGAAGGTCAAATATTCTGAATGTACTTAGCACAACTCGTACAATACGAGTTCCTTAAACTACATCACTACTAATATGGCTGGAACTTGGTGATTCCAGGCAAAGGGAGCAGCGTGTATGGTGGCATTTATGAAGGGTAAAAGCATTCCTCACAAAGCCCTACTGCCTTAGTACCCAAGTTCTATGTTTTATGAATTCAGCCTGAGCTATTTGATGGGGAGAATGTCTGACCTGATAAGAGCCAATCATAGGCTGGCCAGTGACCTATGACCTAAGACTGGGCCAATAAGATTTCTTCTCTTGAGGGATTGATTGAAGAAACAAGGGATTGACAGGAAGAGCAGAAACTGAAAGTTCCATGATGAAAAAATAGCATTGCACAACAAAAAACAGAATGTCCCAAAAGTTGCCCCTAAAGTTGTCAGGGCAACTTTTGGGACACCCTGTAGAAACTATAACTAAGCACAAGCAGAGAGAACCAGCTCACAGGCCATCTGCAGCCTTGTGATGAAAGTCTTATATTTTTTCTGTTTAAAGAGGCAATAAAGTAATGTATAAATTTGACTTCTTACGCAAAAATGTACTAGCTGTGTGACCTTGGGCAGAACGCTTAAACCTCTCTGGGCTTCAATTTTCTTGTTGGTAAAATAAGAATGATAAAATCATTTATCTCAGAAAGTTGTGTGGATTCAATGAGATAACGTGGGAGAGTATATTACCATTCATTCCTCCTCACTGGTACCCTCCTCATCAATAATAACCAGCCTGGACTAAATGATGTGGTGACTGCCTAAAACTTAGCCCTACCTTGGGCATGTAGTCTTCTATGAATAGAAAACAGACTGAGGCATATGCTCAATCCCTAAACTGGGCATATTCTCCGATGTGGACAAGGATAGGTGCAACCATATGAAACTGCCAAGATTCAACTATTTTGGTTCATGAGAGTGGATTTCCATATGATTCAACCTTAGAAGTGGCAGGATCTCCCAAGAGCCTAGAGCCATGGAGAAGAGTGGACTGGGGCATTCTTCCTGGGACAGGGACTCGGGGTGTAATCAAGGAATATCCCTGGCCCTTTCAAGGGAAGGAACCCTTGAAATGTGTGCTTTGCAGGATTTCAGAGTTTCTGCAGAGCTGTGACTGCCATATGCCACCAGTTCATGTCCCTTCATTCAGAATGGAAGTGTTTGAGACTGGCTTGCTGCATTTCTTTTCTTCTTTTTTCTTTTTTCCGGAGACAGAATCTCACTATGTCGCCCTCGGGAGAGTGCTATGATGTCATAGCTCACAGCAACCTCAAACTCTTGGGTTTAAGCAATTCTCTTGCCTCAGCCTCCCAAGTAGCTGGGACTACAGGTGCCCGCCACAATGCCCAGGACTAGTAGACTAGCAACCATGTGTTCACACCCGGCTATTATTTTGTTGTTGTAGTTGTCATTATTGTTGTTTAGCAGGCTGGGGCAGGGTTCGAACCCATCAACCCCAGTGCATGTGGCTGGTGCCCTAACCACCGAGCTATGAGCGCCAAAGCAGCCTGTCCCATTTCAACATGGTACGTTAGACCTGTAAGTGGGAGGTAGCTGGTCTTTGTGGTTCATAGAGCTCTGAACCAGCATAACCCGTTCATCTCTTCTCTCTGATGAGGGAATTCCAGTCATCATGCAAGATTCTGGACTTTGAGCTTCACCTGAACTAGTGGCTGGAAAGGCCTTTGTGTTGCTTGCCTGGAAATGAGCACTTGCTACTTGTAGGAGGTAGAGGGAACTTAATGTGTGATGACCACTAGACTGTTTATAGCAGCATGATTCACAATTGCAAAGATGTGCCCACAACCCAAGTGCTTTTCAACACATGAATGGGTTAATAAATTGTGGTGTATGTATACCATAAAAAGATGGAGATTTTGTATCTTTTGTAATAACCTGGACAGATTTGGAGAACGCTCTCTTAAGCAAAGTACTACAAGAATGGAAAAACAAGTATCACATGTACTCAGTACTAAATTGAAACTGATAGACTAGCAATCATATGTTCACATGAGAGAAAAACTCTATTAAATTCAAGTCGGGGGAGGGGCTGTGTAAGTTCCCACCCAACGGGTACATAGCACAAGAATATGGCACACTTCCTGGGAGAGGGAGACAACTACGAATTAGGCTGTAACCTTACAAAAGAACCACATATCACCTAATCATATGTACTCTCATTTTAATATGAAAAAAAGAAAAGAATAGGGTGGTGCCCGTGGCTCAATGGAGTAGGGCACCAGCCCCATATGCCGGAGGTGGCAGGTTCAAACCCGGCCCTGGCCCCGGTCCCGGCCCCGGCCCCAGCCAAAACTGGGAAAAAAAAAAAAAAAAAAAGAAAGAAAGAAAGAAAAAAGAAAAGAAAAGAATATGTGGAGAGCAGAAGAACAGATCAATCCGAATCGTTCTATTGGTCATTAATGCCCCCAACCCCTTGAGGTCAGTTTTGGCCATGTAACTCACTTTGGCCGATAAAATGTGAGTGGAAATGACATGTCACTCTAAGCAGAAACTATTAGAGCCAGTTTGTGCTTTGCCAATTTCTCTTTCCTGCTAAAAGGGATAAACACAACCAGCAATGTTCCAGACAGAAAATGCTCCAGCAGCCTGGAAGGACAAAAACTGTTTGGGCAAACCACAGCTGACTAGCCCTGGACAGGTGGTATGAGTGAGAAACAGATTTTGGCCATTGTAAGATGCTGGGATTTTGAGTCTGTTTGTTACTGCAACTTAGCCTGGCCTATCCTGACTGATGAAATGATAGGCTATTAGCACAGAGCCTGGCTCAAAATAAGTGCCATCATTATTTGTTTCCTATCTCTTGAAAGACAAACTCTCTTATCAAAAGACCTGAAGGCATAAATTATGAATTTGGTTTTGTGAAGAATTCGATGGAACTGGAGTAAAAGCTGCAGAGAAGAGAGTAGTTTGCAATCAAAGTGAAAAACAGAGGCCAGATCATGAAAGACTTGCAATAGAAGCCTTATGTCTGGTTTAACCCATGTAGAGGGTACAAAATAAAATCACCTTTAACATTCAATGACTCTAAGGCCCCATAATCTATCAGAAGAGAGAGCATCTTTCTTATCTCCTTATCCCAAGTTAAATCTGAACTCCTCAGCAGGAGTCAGCTGAGGTTTCTACTGTCTCATAGAGAGGATCAGAAAATCTAATTTGTCCACCAGAGGGAGGGCCTGTGTTCCTGGCTGTGAGTTTCAGTGCCTCACTGTGTCAGCTGAAAACAGACTGGCCCAAAGCAAGCAGCATAAAATAAACAATTGATAGACCTCACCACACTGAAACGTAAAACTTCTAAACGACAAGAGAAGCCATAAACAAGCTAGAAACAAGCTATAGCTTGGGAGAAAATATTTGCAATTTATATAACAGATGAGGGATTAGCATCCAGAATATATAAAGAATTCTAAAAAATCAATAAGAAAAAGACAAATGGCTCAATAGAACACTGAGCAAATGATAAAAAAAACAGTCGATTTATAGAAAAAGAAATTCAAATAGCTAATAAACTTGAAAAATGTTCAATTTCACTAGTAATCAGGAAATAAAACATTAAACTACCACAAACAATATTTCACTCATCGGATTGGCAAAAAAACAAAGTTTGATATTAAATGTTAGAAATGGGGACTCTAGGATATAGCTGGTGACAATGCAAATTGGCCCCAGCACTTTGAAGAACAAGAAGTCCACTTGCTAGGATCTGTCCTGGAGAAAACATTTGCACAAGTGCACAACTAGACTTGTACATATGAGAATTTTCATCACAGTATCATCCATAAGAATAAATAATTGAAGAAAGCCTACAAGTCCTTGGGCTTTGCTAAATAATCCACAGCACAGCCCTACTATGAAGTACTATTCAACTGTTTAAAAGAATGGAGGAAACCTAGGCCATCACATGAAGAGAGACTATCGGGTGAATAAAGCCAGAGGCAAAAATATATAAAGTAAGACACCTTTATAGAGACAAGAGGCAAGAGAGAGAAACAGAAACACAGACAATAATTTATTTTTTTTTATGGATATAGGTGCAAACAAATACAGGAAAGGATGATTCAAAAGGAAATAAGAGTGGCAATCTCAGACTTCGGGAAGGGACCTTTGATTGTGGTGGTGGTGGGTAAGGGAGAGGTCAGATGGAATCAAAAGGGATTTGAGTTTTATTGTTAGAGGAGAAAGTTATTTATGGACTGCTTATGTAAATGAAAATTATTATTTATGAAGAGAAGAACAGGCTGTTGGGCAGAGCAAAGAATCTCTTCCCACTGACATGCAGGAGCGCAGGCATGCCCACCACCGAAGGGGACAGTTGTTTTTTAGGGGGCAGCAGGGGCAGAAACAGTGGGTTATTCAGGACAAGCTGACTGTTGTAACTACCACCAGTGGCATCTCAGTGTCTTTACACAGTAAAAGTTTCTCTTCCATTCACTTCACAAGTCCATGTGGAGTAGGGAAGGCTCTGCTCCACATAGTCACTCAGGACCTAGGCACCTACTTTCCAGTCTATGGTTCTGTCCTTTTGTGGCATTTTATGTTCTAGGCCTGTAAGTGGCCATACCTCCCATTCTATTGGTCAGAAGAACTTCATCATATGACTTTACCTAACTGCAAGGGAAGTTGGGAACTATAGTCCAGCTGGGTGCTCGGGAAGAGAAAAATGGCTTGATGATCATGCAGCAGTCTTTGCTACACTGCTATGGCGGCACCAGCTCCTTTTTGCATAGTTGTTTTAGGACACTCAGAGCTGGCTGTCTCACAGCACCAACCCCACAGCTCCTCATCTCTTTCACCTCCCAGCACCAACCCATTTTCCCCCAGGCACCCTCCATGTGTCTTCTTGGGAGGGGTTGACCATCCTCTGAGTCTAGACTTCCCTGCATTCCCATCTCAGTATTTTGGCCATGGAGGAAATCACTCCCTGCCCCCCAGGTCCAAATGCACACCCTGTTTTTAATCACCAGGGGAGAAAGTTCACCTTGCTACACAAGACTATGAAATGCAGATTTCCTCCAGAAGCTACGGGAAACTCTGAAAAGATTCTGAAATCTGAAATGCAGATTTCATCCAGAAGCTATGGGAAACTCTGAAAAGATTCTGAGTAGGGCACTGACGTGCTAACATCCATGCCTCAGAAATTGGTGACAGCAGGAGGGTAGATTAGGTATGGAGAGGCTAACAGTGCCCCTAACTGGTACTCATAGTGACTAGATCATGTAGGTACATTTTTGGCATAAGAAGAAGACTGAGAAATACTCAGCTTTCCTCAAGGCAGGCCTCTTGAAATTAGGTCAGCTGAGAAGATGGACTTCCAGACACTAACCAGTCTCTGACACAGGGCAGAGGTGGGGACCAGGTGGGGGAAGCACCTGGCAGGAAGGGAGCTCTGGGTGAGCCACAGTCTTTCTGAGAGGAAGTGACTGGGTCAGTGGGACAGGAAGCAGACCTAGGGAGAGAAAGCTGTGAGCCAGGACTGTCTCAGAGACCGGAAAGAGGACAGTGCAGGCACCTGTAAAGACGGCCCTGTGCTTAGTTGAATGCTCTGCTGCTGTTTTGAAATTCTTAATAATTTTATCCTTGAACTTGTATTTGTTTGAGTGAAGATAATGGGACCGTAGAGCATGCACGTGAACAGAAGAGATAGCTTGTGATGCACACACCCACTGTCCTTGCCCCCTCATTTGCACATGGCGATTTCAATGCCCCATGAGCAAGGATTTCCTGTGGACCCACAGTGAAAGTCCAGTGAGACTCAAAGTATGTTACTTCTATGACTGAGTGGGTGGGTGGGTGCTGACACTTCCCCTTCAAATCAGAATGAGCTTTAAACAGTGTTCTAAGCAGCATGGACTACAAAGCAACCATATCATATCCTTTCTTACCCACCTTACTTCCCCATATTAGCCAACCACTTAAGCTGAAAACCATGACCTAGAGGACAGGAAAACACAGAGCAGCCATACTTCCTTCCAGTTCTTCTCTACTCATCTGTAAGCTGAAGGTAAACAGCATACGTCAAGAAGTGAAATAAAAACAGTGAGTTGGGCCAGTGGTACAGTGGCTCCCACCTGTAATCCCAGCACTTTGGGAGTCTGAGGCAGGAGGATGGCTTGGCCAGGGGTCCAAGACCAGCCTGAGCAACATAGTGAGACACCTGCCTCTAGAAAAAAAAAAAATGAAAAATTAGCCAAGTGTAGTGGCACGTGCTGTAGTCCCAGCTACTTGGGAAGCTGAAATGGGAGAAACACTTGAGCCTAGGAGGCTATAGTGAGCGATGATTGTGCTACTGTACTGCAGCCTGGGTAACAAGAGTGAGCTCCTGTCTGTAAAAAAAATCCCAAGTAACAGTGAGTTGGTTTTGTGCAGCATGTCTACTGTTCTAGAGAGAACAAAACACACACGTCTACATGAGTTATGAAATGTATGGACCATTTAGGTGATTCTGCGTACAAGTTAAATGCTGTAATATTTTGTGTTTAAAACTAACTTTGCAAAATATTAAGTCAAACTATGCTAATCATTTAAAATCATATTACTTCTTTACTTAGAGTGACATTAATAGGAAATATAAACCATTGTGATAAGTCAAGAGAGAGACCCCTAAGGAAAGAAAGGAATTGTTTTATTTTAAAATGTTTTACAACATCATCACCTGCTTTTTGCAAAAGGGGCTCCTGTTTTCATTTTGCAACTGTGCCCTGCAAATTATGCCACCAGCCCGGGTTGCAGGGTTGTACCTGGGACCTTAAGACTCAGCGAAAGTCTTGCTGCTGAAAAGCATTTTAGCTCACTTCCTTTTTGACCAGGGGTTTGAACTCTTTTGAAACGGGCCTTGTCTGTGATGGTGGTGGCAGATTTCCCAGGGTGCAGAGCTAGGCTGCCTCGACTCAAATCCCAGCCCTGCTTTTGCTGGCTGTGTGATTTCAGGCAAGTTACTTCTCTGTGCCTCCATTTTGCCAGGTCTTAAGTGGGGATTTGATAACAGTACCAACTTCAAAGTCTTGTTGAGATGGTTAGATTAGTTAATACCTGCAAAGTGTTTGCACAGCCCTTGGGACCTACAATTAGGACTCAATGTCCATAATTGTCCAGCATTTCCATAATTCCATAATTCCACTGTCTAGTGGAGGAAGCTCCCATGTGCCCTATCTCCTTTCGCACTTTGGCTAGAAGACTGGGACAAACTCAGTCCTTGTGCTGAGGAAGGGGCTGCGTGGAACAGGGTTTACCAGTGGGCCCTGGGCTTGCTTGGGGCTGGGGTTAGGGAATGTGATGTCTCCAGGGCTCTGTGTGAGGCTGTGAAGGTGGCAATGGGTCTGGGGCTGTGTTGAGGGATGCTGGGGAGTCTCTTGGTCTCCATGTCTGTATCAGTGAAAGCCTGCCATAACGAAGGACCACAGAAATGTGTTTTCTCATGGTTCTGGAGGCTGGACGTCCAAGATTGAGCTGTCAGCAGGGCTGGTTGCTTTGAGGCCTCTCTCCTCGGCTGGCAGTTGGCCATCCTCTCCCTAGGTCTTCACAGTGTTGTCCCTCCACGTGTCTGAGTCCTCAGATCCTCTTCTTACAAGGACACTGGTTATCCTGGGTTGGGGCCCATCCTAGTGCTCTCATTTTAACGTAATTACCTCTTTAAACACTCTACTGCCAAATACAGTCTCATTCTGAATTAGCAGGTATTGGGACTCCAGCATAAGAATTTGGGGAGACACAATTCAGCCTTCACAATGTTTGTAAGTGGGAGGCTCCTCTGTGGTCCCTCTGGCCATGTGATCACACACCTGTGTGCCTGCGTCAAAGTCTGTGTGTCTGTCCGTCCGAGCGTCTGACCTCAGAGGCTCTGCTCTGCGAGTCTCCAGTGCTGGGGCTCTGGCTCTTGGTGTACCTTTGCTCTTGAGAGCTCAGCGACATTCTGTGTCATCTCGACTGCTGGGAGTGTGTCTGTGAGTCAGTCTGCAGGCCAGGACATTGCAGGACTGAGAAACTGGGGCCTGTGAGAACGGGATTTGCTCCCCTGTAGATCCCCAGGAATGTAGGTCCTAGTGCACGTGAGCCTGTGATCCAAAATCTGCTCTCTGTGGCATGTGGCTGGCTGGAGGGCAGGATTTGAAAGGAGAGAGGCAGGAGTGGATTCATTTGAGAGGAACAGCAGGTTAAGCATATGTTGGGGATGACGGTAAGAGGACAGCAGCTGAAGCTGGGCTGACTCGTGTGCCAGCATGGGGCATGTTGGCTTCTTTAAAACTATCACAAAACCAGATACAGAAGCAAAACATGCCAGTGGGGACCTGTGGAGGAGGACACGGCAGGACTGGGAGGGCGGAGACCACGAAGAGGCCTCCTGGTCTGAGTGCATTCTAGCCCCTCCAACACTGACTCGCTCTCAACACTCATTCTTTCCAGCTGAAACAAATCTGTGCATCTTGAGGCCTGGGGCAGTGGCAGGCTCCCACTCAGACTGTGTTCAATTCTTTACAGGACTCATCTCTGTTCCTCCCTACAAGGCTGCAAGGTTGGGGGAATAATTATTATTCCCATCTAAGAGCCAAGGAAACTGAGACCCAGAGAGGCATAATGACCTGGTCAGGCTATAGCAGCTAGGATTTGAGCTGCGCTCGCTCTGATTACTCCCAGGATTCCAGGGATGGTGCTTGGTGAAGAAACTAATGAATTGAATGGAATGATAAACTATTTCCTGTGCTTTGAAATGGAATTTATGTCCAGACCCTGATTAAAACCCTCAAGGGCAATAGCCAACACTTTCTCTACCACACCATTAGCCCTGTAATACATGGGAAGGATCACTTTCATCTATTCTTTTTGGAAAACCAATGGCAGATAAGAGACATGGACCCTGTGGCTCCTGACCCAGGCAGCAGACTTCTCCTGGAGAAGATAACAGGAAGGGGTTGGGTACAACAGAGATTCTGTGGTGTCCCCTTCTCCCTCTCACTCACAGACACTAAGTTCCATCATTGGTTTGGCTCAGTTGTGGACTTGGATTTGAGCCCAAGCTCTGGCAAACACTAGCCTTTTCTTTTTCCTTTCTCTCTTGTTCTTGCCTTTTCTCATCCCTCCCTTTATTTCACTGAACAGGCTTAAATGAACAGCTCTTTGAAGTTGTTTTTTCATCTCTAGGTCTTGGAGTACAAATTATCCCCGTGGTTGCACCCACTGGCTCTTTCTCTTGGTGACTTACTTCCTTGTGTGTTTGTAATGTTTGTCTATTAACTTACACTAAAGTGGGCCTGGTTTTCCTATTTCTGCCTTGTGTCCTACATTCTGCTGGGGAACTAAGGTTTTCCTCTGGTCCCAGATGAGATGCTCATTAGTTCCTCAGGGTAAGTGCTCATGTCTTAGGCTTCATGCTGGAGTTTGGTACAGCTCTAGCCTCCCATTTGCTTTTTCCACTCCTGGCCCAGGAGAATGACAAGATGTTTTGCCTCTTTTGCAGGCCAGCAGGTAAGATTTCTTTCTATACAAGTTCTAATAGGTAGAGCTGCTGTCCATGTTTATTTGTAAGTATGGTACCTACTAATTTCTGTGATGCTGTCTTCCGTGTGGTCCAGCATAATCTAGACATGTATTTGTGACTAGCTCTTTTTTTCCCTAATTATTGTTTATTCTTTTTTTTTTAACCTACATCATACTCTGTAACTTCATCTGCATTCTGATTCTTTTGCCACAAATTTCGTTGAGGGTCAAAGTCCCCTTCTAACCTTGGCTTTGGGCTCAATCTACAAGTTTTGATAAGGAATGTTTTCCAATCCAAGCATTCCGATGGCCATTGCAATTTCATTTTTGACCTTTCATTGATTTACACATGTTTTATTGACTTTCTGAAGTTTCCTTTTTCTTAATCTTTTGTCAGTTCTAGTCAACTTTTAAAATGGATACTAACCAGAAAAGAGAACTAGAGAGATGTCTAGAGATGGTTAATTTAAGTTGAATGCTTAAGTAAATCAACACTGCCCGATTGTCCGTACACAAGGCAGTTATGGAGTCACCAGGTCAAATCCCTGCTCCAGACTTGACTTAGCCATGTCACTTGCGTCCCCCTGCTCTACTAACAGTGTTGGCGCCATTGGCTGCTCATTAGAAAGACAGTGAGAGCCTGGGGAAGAGTAGTTCTGTCCCTCTTTCTCTTGATGAGCACTTTTTGTTCTCCTGGCTTTATGCATGGAGCTTGAATCTTGGTTTCAGTTCATTGAACCCACAAGGCTGAAGATGCCCTTCTCATCCCCAGTAGGTCCCAATGGCCAATTCCTCTTTGTCTGGCTCCTGATGCCTCTTCTTTCTTGACTTTGAACTCAGTATGCATTTGTATGCATTTACATGAGCAAAGCAAATGGTTGCAGTTATTATAAGCCACTATTTGGGGACACAGCAATAGGTAACAGGAATACTGTCCTATTTGCAACCAGGCATAGTTAATTCCTTGGTAGACATGAAGAGACAGAGAGTTATATCATTTGTTCATTCATCCACTCACTCAACATATATATATTGAGCCCTGTTGTACCCTGTGCTCTTTGCTAGGCACTTGGGATTCAGTGGCAAACACGATAGACAAGATAAGTAAGGAAGGAAACAAACAAAAAAAAAATCAGGCAGTGATCCATAGTGATAAGTGCCAAGATTAAAATAAGACTTGGTGGGATAAAATGACAAATGGGGGCTTTTCAACTAAAGGAACCAGGGAAGTTTGCTCTGAGGAGGTGGCATTTAAGTTGAGATAAACATCAAGAAGAACTATGATTTGGCAGCAGAATATTCCAGGCAGAAAGATTTCCTAGTACGAGTACCCAGTGGGGGGAATGAGCTTGGTGTGTTATGGGTATCCTTTGAGGGTAAGTATGGCTAGAGCAGGGTGGATGTGGGAATAAAGGACAAGAGACGACGTCTGAGAGACAGGCAAGAGCCATAACACAGGGGACTTTATTGGCCACAGAAAAGTCTGGATTTTTTTCTAAATGATGTAGAAAGGCACTGGTGGGTATTTTAGCAAGTAGTATATTAGCCAGAATAGAACAGGTTCTGGTGCAGTAACAAATAAGCCCTAAAATCTCAGTGGCTTGCTCTGACTGTTTAATTCTCTGCTATGTTGCAGTCAACTATGTGTCTAGGGGATGTCTTCTAAATGGTAACACAGGGCCACAGGCTACCTCCATCTTGTGGATCCAGGATTTTGTACCTTCACCCCGAGGTTATCTACCTGGAGACAGGTAGAAGGATGTCCTAGTCCATTTTTGTGTTGCTATAAAGGAACACTTGGGGCTAGATAATTTATAAGGAAAAAAGGTTTATTAAGCTCATGGTTCTGCAGGCTGTATAAGATGCATGGTGCCAGCATCTGCTTCTCATGACCCCTTAGGCATCTTCCTAAGACGCCTTCAGTGTAGAAGGCATCAAGTGCAAGGATCACATGGCAAGAGAGGAAATAAGAGAGATGATGGGAGGCTCTTTTTAACAAGTAGCTCTTACAGGTGCTGAAAGAGTGGGAAGTCACTCATCACTGTGGGACAGCACCATGTCATCCATAAAGGATCTGCACCCACGATTCAAAAACCTCCTGTTAGGCCCCACCTCCAATATTGGGGATAAAATTCAACATATGGTTTGGAAGGTCAAATATCTGAACGATAGCAAAGAGGAAAAGAGAATGGGAAAGCACAGAAAATACTTACCCACCATAGCTCAGCAGTAGTGTGTATCATTTCTGCTTACATCCCATTGGCTGGACTTAGTCACATGGCTAGCCCAACCCAAAGGGAGGCTGGGAAATGTAAAAGGGCACACAGATATACTGGAGACCCCAACAGTCTCTGCCACAGGCAGTATATCATCCCATGTTTCTTATATTTCAGTTGGCACTCTGCTTACTGTGTGGAAAATGTGAATGAATCATTAGTGGTGGTAATTTCAGCTACATCCAGCTTTGCAATCATCTCCTAACTCCTGCCCCTTTTGAGTTTGTCATCTGTGGTCTCAAATGCCAGGCACATTGTACCCCTGGGAGCAAAAACAACAACAAAAACCCAGATAGTGAAAATCATGTTATAAAGGGAATCATTCACAGTTATAGTAATGAGTTCAAAACCAAAAGTTAAATCAGGCAGCCCCTGATTCCCAGACTTTAGGATTTCATGGACTGGTAAATTCCAAAAGTATCTTGGAAGCCAACAAAGAGCTGAATGACAAAGAAACCAACAAAGAGTCTGTCTCATAAGTAAAATCACTGTCACCATCATTTCATAAAATGATGAGCATCTTAGTAT
The DNA here is from genome assembly GCA_963573935.1 of Arctocebus calabarensis. NCBI lineage: Eukaryota > Metazoa > Chordata > Mammalia > Primates > Lorisidae > Arctocebus > Arctocebus calabarensis. The sequence goes on from CAUYON010180074.1 coordinate 25,892, forward strand.
TTATCAGTTGGAAAGAAATAATAACACAATAAAGAACATTCATGGAAAAGACACTAAACAAATTTATACGTTGAACACCCATACACACACATAGTTCACACTATCTGGATATGCACAGGCACTATAGGGTAGGAGGCTTTTTGGACTTGCCTACAAGAATCTTTTGTCATCATTAAATAAGTGAAATCTGTGCTGTGACCCTCTGTGGAACTACATGGAATGGCCTGCGTGAGAAGCTGCTTGATGAAAAATGACCACCTTTCATGTGAAGAATCACCCTCAAAACTTTCCATTTGGGAGTTACATTTAAAATCAGATTTTCTGCTTTTCCTGTGGTGTTTTCATAGACACAGTATCCCTCTTCGTTGGCAGCCACGTGGGCCTCTTCTTTCAGTAACTGCTCACCTGTCCAACATGTCTTTCCTTGCAAGCCCCCAAAGGAAATCCTGTGCCTACCATGTAGCTTACATTTTAAGGCAGAGGATGCCAAACACCCCACTCACCCTCAGTATGTCCAGTCTTCTGTATGTGAGGTGGCAGAATGCAGACCCTGCTGCAATGCTATTTATACAGTGCCACATGGCCCTTATTTTCCTCATTTCCCCATTTGCAGTTCATGTCTCATGGACAAGCATGGCCCCATGGGCTCGAGGCTGCAGGGCTGGGTGCACAACAGAGGGTGAAGTCCAGAGCCAGACACAAAGGTCTAGGGACTATGATGCTTTGGGGTGAGAGCAGCCACACAGGCAATGGGCAGAAGTCTGGGTGAATGTAGGAAGAGTGGCACATGCCTGGCTGCTTGGTAATAAGCTACAAGGGACCCTGCATGGTGAGCTGGGGAATCTCGGGGTTTGCCAGAACCTTCAGGAGCTGGCCAGACTCCACTCACTTCTCCAGGCCTCCTGTCCCTGCCCCTCAAGCCTCCTGTTCTCCAGTCAGACTGAGCTCCCTGCCAGCTCTACACAAGACATCCTTTTCCTATTTTTGTGCCCTTTGGCACATGTCCTTTCTGCCTGGAGCACCTCCTTCCTGAGCATCAGAGGGACAAGAAGGAACTGAGTTTCAAGTGTGTGCCATTTGGGATGTCCAGGAGCCATCCAAAAAGGCATGTCAGGGAGGAAGTTGGGTAAAGAAGTTTGGAGTTCAGGGAAGGGGACTGGGCTAGAGGCATAAACTTGAGATACATCAGCATAAGGCTGGACTTAAAGCCGTTTTTGGATTAAGATTTTGTGGGATGTGGCTCCCACTGGCCCTCAGCCTGGGAACTAAACCCTCTCAACAGAGTGTGACCTACAACTCTCACCTCACACCCTTCCTTTTTCTCCCTTCATACCAGCCCCACAGACCTCTCACCCTTCTTTGCCCGCAGCTCTCCTTGTCTACCTGCCGACTGTCCCTCTCCTTGTCTACCTGCCGACTGTCCCTCAAGGACCAGCTATACACATTTTTTCCTGCAGTTTCTTCCTGGAAGAATGAATATTTCTATTCCCACTGTTCCCACAGCACTTTGACCATAGGTATTGATGCCCTTGGCAAATTACTTCATGGTGTATTATAATACTTGTGTCATGGATGAATATTGTGCAAGATTAACCAGTGTGGTTTCCCCTTGCCAGTTCCTTCGGACACCTCAACCTGAGCCTCTTCAGAATTTAGGCTGAGTACCTCAGGGAAGAAATGATACAAAACATAAACAAAAGCAAAGGAAGAGCAAAAACAAATCATTACTTTCTTGGCTTTGAGTTTTCAAATTTCACCTCTCCAAATCCATGGCATTAAGAGAATAAGAAGACAAGCCACAGACTGAGAGAAGAAATTTGCAAAATCTGCATCTGATAAAGGAAGGTTACCCAAAACATACAAAGAACCCTTAAAACCCAACAACAAGAAAAAAAATACTCAATCAAAAAATGGGCCGAAGACCTTAACAGATAACCTCGCCAAAGAAAGATATACAGATGAAAAATAAGCACATGGAAAGATGCTCCACATCATCTGTCATCAGAGAAAGGCAGATGAAAACTGCATCAAGATACCACTGCATTTCTATTAGATCCGCCAAGAGTTGGAACACTGACACCACCAAATGCTGGTGAGGCTATGGAGCAACAGGAACTCTCATTCATTCCTGGTAGGAATGCAAAATGGTGCAGCTCCCTTGGAAGAAAGTTTGGCAACTTCTTGCAAAACTAGATACAAACCTTCACATGATGTTTATAGCAGCTGTATTCATACTCACCCCAACTTGGAAGCAGCCAAGATATCCTTCAGTAGATGAGTGCAGAAACTATGATCCATCCAGACACTGGAATATTATTCAGCACTGAAAAGAAATGAGCTGTCGAGCTGTGGAAAGACATAGGGAAACTTAAATGTACATTATTAAGTGAAAGAAGCCAAATTCATAACGCTACACCGTAGGATCTCAACTATATGATCTTTGCCTGGAAAAGGCAAAACTATGAAGACAGCAAAAGAAGCAGCGGTTGCCAAGGGTTGGGAAGTAAGAATGCATGGACAGGCAGAGCCCAGAGGACATTTGGTGCTGGGAAACTGCTGGATACACATGGATACACTCACTGTACATTTGTCCTAACCCATGGAATGGATGCCCACCAAGAGTGGACCTTAATGTAGACTACGGACTTCAGGTGACAATGCGGCATCAATGGAGACTCATCAGTTACAACAAATGTACCACTCTGATGGGGGATGTTAACAGCAAGGGAGGCTGATGGGGGGGGGGCACCCAGAGGTCTATGGGCAACCCTCTGTACTTTAACACTGCTGTGAACTTAAAACTGCCTAAAAAACAAAATCTTAGGAGAAAAGTTAAGACAAAAAGAAAAGAAATCAATGGCAGAAAAATAGTCTGAAAGACAATATGCTTCTGACTTGCTGGAGCCAGTTTCTTTGAAGAGAAAAGGTTATTTGAAATCTTTACTTGGAAGACTGGCCTATGAAGAACCACATTGCTGGGCATAGAGTTTAAACCCCATAGGAGGCATGTATGGAATTAGAGCAATTACCCACCCACCCACGCATGTAGGCTCACAGACTTAGAGGGTTTTGTTTGTTTATTAAAAGAAAGCTGCCTAGAATGGAAAAGAACGTGGAAAGGCTTAGAAGGGTAGAGCCAGAGACTTTATTTTATTTTTAATTTAATTAAATTATTTATTGATTTTGAGATAGAGACTCACTCTGTCATCCTGGCTAGAGTGCTGTGGCATCATAGCTCACAGCAACCTCAAACTCCTGGGCTCAAGCATTCCTCCCACCTCAGCCTCCTGAGTAGCTAGGACTACAGGCACCTGCCATAACGCCTGGCTATATGTTTCTATTTTTAGTAGAGGGGGGTCTCACTCTTGCTCAGGCTAGAGAGTGTTTAGATGCTAATTGTAGGGTAAGATGGGGTAGAAATGCTCAGCCATGCTCCTTGCATTTGAGAACCAGATGGGGTAGGGTGGCAGGTTGTTTGAGGGGACAAGCAGAGAATCATAATGCAGCATGGACCAATCCCTTGGGCAGTTTTCCCAGCACCCCTGAGTTGCCTGTCAACACGTCTTTTCTGAGGAAGCAGCTGTGTCCTTTTTGACCCTGTCCCTCTAGACAGCCTTGACTGGATCAAGGTGGTCACCTGATCATAGATGGGCCAATCGGAGTCTTTTCCTGGGATTTTAAAAGTGAATCTTAAACAGACAATTCTTATTTAGTGGTCAAAGTAATAAAATATAAAACTGTTAGGAGGCCAGGAGTGGTGGCTTGTACCTATAATCCCATCATTTGGGGAGGCTATGGTAGGAGGATTGCTTGAAGTCAGGAGTTTAAAGCCAGACTGGGCCACATAGTGAGACCTCATCTCTATTTTAGAAAGTAGAAAAATTAACTGGGTGTGGTGGCACGCATCTGTAGTCCCAGGTACTTGGGAGGCTGCGGTGGGAGGATCGCTTTATTTAAGAGTTCACGGTTGCAGTCAGCTATGATGATGTCACTCTAGCCTGGGCAACACAGCAAGATCTCAACTCAAAAACAAACAAATAAACCTGTTAGCTGTCTATGTCTGCCCTGTGGAGGGAGAAGGTCTGTGATGAGAGGGAATGAAGCAGAGATACAGGAAGTTCTGCACATTTGGGTCTCTGGTTTCAGTTTTTCCTGATCACATCTGCAGCCCTAACCTTGCTGAGGTTTGCACCCCTTCACCCCACCTGTGTCCGGCACATAGAAGTGGGCAAATGGATGTGATAGAACCCTGCCCTGCGCCCCTGTTTATTAGGTAGACCTGACCTTTATTGAGCCTGCCAAATTATCTTCCCATCAGTCTGGAATCAGGGCTTAGAGATGCCTTGTCGGAGTCCGTGGGTCCTGATGTGCTGTAGTCTGTGGGCTGAAGACACTGTTGTGACAGCTGTGTTAGACTGTGGACAGGGAGTAGAAGCAAAGTGGTCAGAAAGAAAGAAAAAGAACAAAGGCGGACACACAGGCAAGGGGGACATGACCCCAGAAAAGCCCATTTCTGCCTCATGGCTTTTATGACTGTCTGCATGAGAATCCCAGTTTGTTCCATGAATTGTCGGGGGGGGGGGGGTTGTTTGTTTTGAGCATTATGTACAATTGGGACTTCGTAGTGTGCATACATCATATATAATATACATATTTTTTGAGACGGGGGGCTCAGTTCACCCCAGGTTGGAGTGTAGTGGCATGATCATAACTCCTGAGTTCAAGTGATCCGCCTGCTTCATCCTCCAAAAAAACCAGTGTTAATGGAATTTCCTTCCTCAGTAGGCCCTTGGTCTCGGGGATTCCAAGAATGAACCCAGGGACCACAGATCCGTGGTAAGATAGGATTTATTAGTCAGAAAAGAATACAGAAAAAGCACCAGAGCTTCTGGCAGAGGGAATGACCCAAGTTAGAAAATCTCCACCTGGGTCCTTTGTTTAGGGCATGAGTCCATAGTCTCATGAGTCCTTGTAGTTACATTTGGCCAAGACTTGGTAACAAATGAATGGTACAGTCCCTCAGCTTGGGCCAAAATGTCAGGACATTCCATTTATCACATTGCCCAGGCCTATGAAGCTTATATGAAATTGCCCAGGCCTAGGAAGTGGGGGTGGGGGAGGTCCCTGTATCACCCTTAGGACTGTGAAATGCTCACCGGAGAGTAGCACAGTCAAGGAGGGCTCCTGAGGTCCAAGGGTGGTTTCGGGGTTGACAGGGGGAGAGTGCATCCTCAACACTGGCTTTGTAAGTGCTCAGGCCCTCAGTTGGCAAGGAGGTTTCTGTGCACTCCCAGCACTCTCAGCAGCCCTGACGCTCGCTGCCGCTGCTGCTGCTGCTGTGGTCTACCTCAACTTCCTAGGGGCCTGTGGGCTTTGGCTACACTTGCTTCTCCATCTTTAGCCTTCCTGGGGCTCACTGAGCCAACACCCGGGGGTGTGCCACAGATGTTGGTTCAGTGGGCTCCAGAAGGTGCAGCAGGTCCTCCTGAGTAGCCCTGCCTGGCCGAGCAGGGCACCACCCACCCTGTATCACTGGGACTACAAGTGCATACCACCACGCCTGGCTAATTTTTCCTAAAGACAGGGGTCTCACTATGTTGCCCAGGCCTCAAGCCATCCTCTCACCTTGGCCTCCCAAAGTGCTAGATTTATAGGACTGAGCCACCATGCCCCACCCATCTTCATAATATATCCTAATAATAGCAAATAAAAACACTTTGTACATACATATATGAGTGTGTGTGACTATACATAATTTTTAATGGTAAGTAGTTTCTTAAATTATGACTTAAAATTTAAGTCAAAATTTAAATTATGACTTACAATTTAAAACTACTTTTTCAAACTTTTCTTCATAGTAGTGTTGGCCTAAAAGGAACACACTATGGCAAAATTAATATAGCGTTTATTTGGGGCAAGGTTGAGGACTGTAGCCCCGGACACTTACAAGTTGCCTTAGGGAGTGCTTCAGCCAAACTCTTTTTATGCCTGCAAGAGTTTAAAGGCAGTTTTATTACTGACAACCAAACGATCACCGAATAATATCTGAACCTCCCTACTGACTGCGAACATCTTGAGGGCAATACTGACTCCGTTCATCTCTCTAAATCCAGAAGCTTGGCCAGGACCCCTGGTGAAAGAATGAAGGAACAACCATCACCCATAGAATCAGGGCTCTGCCCAACACAAAGTTCTCCAAGACTCTAGAAACCCCGTTCAAGAGTTTTGTAGGGTTAACATCCAAACATTGGCTTTAAAGCCTACCACCTCCGACTCCTTTTCACCATAATGTGACTCAGGAAAGCCACTTCATTTCTCTTAAGTTCCAGTTTCCATAGTTATAACATGCAGATCACAGGACTGATGTTGGTATTGAAGGAGATAATTTATGAAGAAGGCCATAGCCCAGGGCCTGGGCACAGAGGAAATGCCTGGTGAATGGAAATTATCATGATTCCTTTGCCATTGAAGACTGATATCATGCATTCATGAAATATTTGTTGAGTATCTGCTATGCCTGAGAGTGATAAGTAAGAGAGACAAGGCTCCCAAGGCACTTGCCTTTGTGAAGTTTGCAATTTAAAGAAAAAGAAGTAGCTTTTTTTGAATGTCTTCTTTGTATTGGCTCCCTGGGTCACAGCCCCTCTCCACGAGGGAGGTATGGAAAGAATCACAGTTTGGATCATCATTTTGTGGTACCTCAGTGTAATAAAAACAGGTGTGATGTGCTTATGGCTCCTGAGTTTCAACAGCACCGTGGGTATTTCCTGTTCATTTTGCATATGCTTCTGGTCAAGCTCTTGTGAAAGAGAGCCAACCACATCTACACACCTGTTCCACAAACAGGTTAATCCCACCTCCCTGCTTCCTGCTCCTACTAGCATCTGTGTTCAATCCGAGAGTACAGATGAGACTAAAACTGTGTAGATAAGGAGAAAGTTCTGTTTAACCAGCAAGACGCATAACTGATGAGATTTTACCCTCACTCCTTCCAGGTAGAATCAATCTGTTCTAGTTCCCTCAGATCAATACCAGAAAACAGCCCTCGGAGTAATGATGTATTTAATAATTGAAAGAGCCCTTATGGAGGGCTAAAAGGGAAAAAGTGAGTGGTGGGGCTCTAAGCTTCAGGAAGCACTTGAGTCCGTCCTTGATCAGTGGGGTGAGGCCTGGTGAGCAGAAAGTCCTGCTCTGACAGTTCTCCACACTTAACCCACCTCTTTTAGAACAAGTAGTGTGTGTGGCATTGAACATCCTCTGGGGTCTTCTCATGTCTGAAATGCACTGACAATTCTTTTCTAGATTACAAAGCTCATATATGTTCCTTATTAAACATCTTTTAAACCTTAGTTGCCTTCTTCCCTGATAATGGAACAGGGATTTCTTTTTCTTTTTTGGTGGGGAGGGAAATATGGCTAGTCTCCCAGAAGGTGACTGGGATTGATTAAGTCAATTTCCCAGACTCCTTTGCAGTTAGGAATGGCCATGTGGCCCATTTCTGTCCAATAAGATCTTAGCAGGTATGCTGGAGAGTTTCTGCGAAAGCTTTTGCTCCAAGGCCAAGACATCTAATGCGAGGGAAGCACTCCTGTGCCTACCAGGAAAGAAGCTTAAGGGGAGAAGATATCAACCTAAGGAGATCAGACAGAGAAGGTGATGAACATGTGTTCTTAATGTCTTCATTTGCATGTAACAAGACTAAAGATGACCACTAGCCAGGGAAGTAAATGCCTACTGTCCAAGCTACTGTTGGTTGGATTTTCTGTTATATCCATCCATATTCCTAGTAATGCAAATATGCTAAAATAGAAAAGGATAGTTTCTGTGTAAACCATACCCAAGACATAGCCACTGTTAATCAGTTAACATTGGGTATATATTTTTTTCAAGTATTTTATGCATGTATGAATATAGATGGTCCCCAGGTTATAAACAAGATATGTTCCTAAGAATGTCTTTAGGTCAAATTTGTATGTAAATCAGATCCTTGATGAACAGCACGTACATGGTAATAATAATGATAACAATACTATAATGGTTTGTATGTGGTAACAATAATACAGTGTAATACTGCAATAATAATAATACCCCGGAATTGTAATAATAAATTACAGAAACTGTTGTGTTCTTTGTTTTAATTTGAACTACCAGAACATACAAACAAATACATATGAACAGTTTAGATAGGTGACGGGAGGACTTTCAAAAAATATTATATTAAAGGTTAGTATTCACCTAATGTATCAATGTCTTGTTCAGGGGAGGGGCATTTCATTCACTGGAAGATGATGGTAAAGGTAGTGCTGAAGGGGACAGAGTGGGTGCTGGACAACTGGGATCTGCTCCTGTTACCAGATGAACAAGCTTAACAGTTTCTTGAAAAAGTTGATTTCTTGACAAAAGAATCTAGGATTGTCTGCATGATCTTTTTCTTTTTTTCTTCATAAATGGCCTTGTAGCAGCTGATGTTTGCACTGACTGCACAGTAAACCTTTGTAAATTGCTTCCTGTTAGGCTCTTACTCCTCAAGCTTAGTAAATCCTGCTTCAGTAAAACAAAAGTCTTCAGTAATTCTTTTGTTGGAAATTTGCTTGGCTCTGGATCTTCTGATTCTTCATGTTTTTGTGTTTTTATCAACTGCTTCTTTCCATCTGTAAGACTAGCCGTGAGCGTACCAATGCTGCCCAACGAACTGCTTATGCTATGAGGGTTTGTTCATATGTTCAGACACAACTAGCTCCCGAATGATTACTTCAGTTATTTAATTATAAATTACCCTTATGGGGAGCCTGGGAGCCCATTTATAAGTATAGAATGCCATAAGTTGGGTTGTCCATAACCCAGGGACTGTCTGTACGTATAAATAATCACAGATACATATAAAATTGATGGGCTCATATAACAAATGCATTCTGTTCTATAACCTGTTTTTTTTTTGACAAAATACCATGATATATCTCTACGTCAGTACAGCTTTTTTTAATGACTCAATCTATTACTGGACATTTAGGCTATGTCCAATATTTTCTCATTACAAGCAATGCTGAAATAATTATCCTTGAACATGCATCTGTGTGCACTTTTCTGATTGTTTACTTTGGATAAATGATCAGACATGGACAAAGGGGATGTGCATATTAAATGTTGGCACATCTATCTATAAGATGTTTACTGAGGGGCTAGTATGTGTGACAAGTTTGTGCTTGGTGAACAAAACGGATATGTCCCCTGCATGGGTGGAGCTTTTGGCATAGTGAGGAAACTGACAGCTGAACAGGTAAACAGTGGATGGTTACAAACTGTGATGAGTGTTAAGCAGGAAAAGCAGACTAATGCAGTATGGATGGAAACAGCAGGGACATTTTTAGATAGATGACCAGCAAAGGCTTCTGAGGAGGTGACATTTAAGCTTAGAGTTGAAGAATGAGAAGAGCCCAGGCCCTGTAAAAAGCAAAAGGAGTGCTCTAGGCATCCACACAGGGAAGAAAGAATTTTGATATTTAAGAATCTAAACAGAAGCCACTGTGGTCAGAGCAGCTGGGAGGAAGATGGGAGGGCAGGCTAAGTGCAGACAGCACAGGACCTGGCAGGTCATGCTGGAGCATTTGAAATTTATGTTAGTGTATGGAAAATCATTGAAGAGCTTTAAGCAAAGGCATGCCTGCTGCAATTTGTTGTTATTATTTTTTGATTGCTCTGGTTCCAATTTTCCATTGTTCGAGTGGGGTAAAGCCAGGAGACCCGGCAAGGAAGTTATCAAAATGGTCTAGGCCACATAATATGGTTCGAAGTAGGGTGTATCCTATATTTATAGGATATACAAATAGATCAATGGATAAAATGTATTTATAGGAATATACAAATTTGTATATTCTTTATTTATAGGAATATATAAATAGATCAATGGATAAAACTGATATTCCTATCATATAAAAATATATAATATGCAATGGATATGCCTATTTTTATAGGAACATTTATATAGAAATGTACAAGTAGATCAATACATAAAAAACAAATCACTTACAAATAGAACTTAACATTTGATAAAAGTGTATATTCCTACATTAGTGGCCCATAGTTTTATTTACTGATGTCTTCCCATTCTATAGTAACATCTGTTAAAGCAATATTCCATCATCATTCTTCCATTTCAAATATTTCCTGGATATTTCTCCATATTTATTATCAAGATAAGTTTCAAAATAATTGTGCCATGTTCCACCCCATCTCATCCCCCAAATCATATTGGTTTTTTGATCTGGATTCCACTGCATTTATAAATTAAGTTGGAAAGGTATGATGTCTTTGCAACATTGAGACTTCTGCCCAGGGATTTCTTATATTTTTTCACTTATTAAGATCTTCTTTTGTGGTGTTCAATAAGGTTTTATAGTTATCTGTCTGTGGACCTTGCCACTCCTTGTTATGCTTATACCTAATATATGCCTTGGAATATTCATTGCTAATGTGAATATAAATTTTTCTATCATCTTTCTAAATGGAAATCACTGGTATTTAGTGGTGTATTTGGGTGATTCTATGCATAATACCTGCCTCCCTCTTCTGAGTCTGGAACAAAGTAAGTCATTGATACAAGAAAAAGTCATTGCAGATTGGAAAGTACAGCTTTTAATGTGTAGCTAAGTGGGCTTGCTATATTTTTCCCCAAATTGGGTAGATTTATTTCTACAGTTAAGGCAATGCATGACAATAGTATCTCTCTGCTCCTGACATAGGTTCACTTATAATGTAGTGACAGCATATGAAAATATTTTTTCTCTGCTGCCAGCCAAATTAAAAAAACAAACAAAAAACAGAACTTGGAAGCACCTACTCTTATTCAATTACTTCTCCCAAACTCCCTAATCACTTCTTCCAAAATTACTCATCCTCAGGGTAGAGAGAGGCCAGGAGTCCTATTCTAAGTGAAGTCTCTATATATGGAAAAGAAGGTTTCTTCCTTAACATTTAAGAAAGACTTTGATTTCACTGTTTATCTTATAACTAACCACTTACCAAAGCCTCTTAAGATTTTTAGTGATTCTTTTTTATTTTTATTTTTTGGGGGGCAAGCACTTGTGTCATAATCAAATGATGGTAAGCTTATCTCTTCCTTTCCAATATTCGTATTTCTCATTTATTTTTCTTACCTTATTGCATTGGCTTTATAGCAGGTATCCTTTTGTTTCTTAAATGAGTACCTTTAGTGTTTCACCATTAAATGTTTGTCAGTGGCTTGTGATAAACTTTGTCTTGTTAAGAAGTTTAAATTTTCTTCCTAGTTTACTAGGAGTTTTTAGAAATTTGTAAGTCATTGGTTTTTGAAGTTTATCAAATGCTTTTAAAGCATCTATTCTTCTTGCTAATATCCTATGATTTATTTTCCTTTAACAATGCAATAAATTTATGGGTTCCCTACAGTAGAATTTTCTTTGCATGTCTGAAATAAATCTTGCTTGATTATGGTGGGTTTTTACTTGCTTTATAGCAAGCTGGATTCAAATTGCCTAAACTTTATTTACTAATTTTGCAACTGTTATTACTTAAGTGATTCACATATTGGAGATTAATCAGTGAACTTTAAAAAGGTGATCCCAGCTTAGATCAATTTGGGAAATGCCAAGTTGTGAAACAACTGAAACCGGGTTCTTTACTCCTGTACTTCCCAGAGATCTTAACATGCTAAATTACTGTGATTCTATGAAAGGTAGACTGTACATGGTACGTATCATTTTCTCAAGGTATCTGACTACAGAACCCCATTTTCAAAAAACACATTACATTCTCCAGAGAATAGCGTTCCATACTAGTTATCTGTAATTTTCTTTTTCGGTGTTATCTCTGCTGGGTTTCAGTATCAGGGTTATGCTAACCGTGGGAAATGCAATGGAAATTTTTTTGTTCTTCGCTCTTTCTTTTCTGTGCAACAGTTTAAATAATATCGGGATTGTTTGTCCGGGATGGTATGATAGAACTTGCTGTAAAATCATCTGAACCAGTGGCATTCCTCACTATAAGGATGCTTGGAATTCACACAAGCTTGCATGGCTTCCCACATTATGATTTCCCCCTACAGCCAATTCTGCTCGGCACCCTTTTCTTTAGAATCAGTTATTTTGGAAAAGCCCAGAATGTGCAAAAGTTTGCACTAGCAAACTGATGGTGATCACCCTTGCACGGTCCTCAGCTCCTAAATACTCCAGCCTCTTGGCAAGAATTCTTTCAAATGACACGCTCATCTCTGCGTGGGGTGCCTGGCTGAGTAAGTTAAGGCTGCAGGATCAGCCTCTGCCATTCCCACCAGTCCACTCTAGCTAAGGTCGCGCGCGCTCTGGAACGCCTCCTCATCCTTCCCCAAGTACTGCAGGGTAGGACTAGGACTCCTGCTTGAACCTTCTAGAGGCTTCCCTGAGGCCTGCCCCCATAAACCTGGCTCCAGGCCTGTGTGGGTAAATCATATGCCCAGCATAAGGGGAGGCCGAGAATCGCTAGGAGACTGGGGTTAGTCTGAGATGCTGGCAGAGCTCACCTTAGGTCAGCTGGGGCGGTGAGAACGGCCAAGGATTCTGCGGTTCAGTAAAGCCTAGAAAGACTGGGTGGGCGGGGTGTCCCTAGAAGAGGCCAACTTTCAGCCTGTGGGCCCGGAGCTTGCAGGGAACTGCTTTAGGGATCTGCGGCTGGGCTGAGGACTGGTCGAGGGTACGGCGAGGCCTAGGAGAGCTAAGCCGGCTGCTGGTTCCCGGAAAAGAGCAGTTTGGGGGCGGGGATAGTCGCTGCCCCAGGCTGCAGAGGCCGGGGACGCCCGGGGGTGTGGGGCTGGCCTGGAGTCGCCCGCGGGCGCGGTGAGGCCCGGGTCGGAGCGCCGGCGCCCTGCCTGGGGCTGACCGGCTGGGCCGCGGGGGAGGCCGGCCGGGGCGGCGGCGCGGGCTCCCTCCCGCTCCTCCCGCCGGAGCCAGCCTCGGGCGCCGGGCGCTTTCCGCGGACCCCGCGACGGAGCCGGGAGGCCGGAGCCCGCGGCCCGCGGAGGGAGCCGCCGTTGTTTTGTTGCCGCCGCCGCCGCCTCCAGGCCGCGCCCCGCCCCTCCCGCCGCCGCCGCCGCCGCCGCAGCTCCCCGGTGAGGCTCGCGCTCGAGCTGCGGCGCCGGCTCCCGCCGCCTGGGCCCCGGGCCCGGCCCCTCCCGCGCCGCCCGGGCGATGAGAAGCTGCTTCTGCGTGAGACGGAGCCGGGACCCGCCGCCGCCGCCGCAGCCCCAGCGGGGAACAGTTAAGTGAGGCCCGGGCTGGCTGGGCGCCGCGGAGGCTCGGCCGCGCGGGCGGACGGGCGGGCGGGCGCGGGCCCCGGGCCGAGGGGCTGGCGGACGGGTGGAGCTGGGCCGCGCCGAGGCCTGCGGGCTCCGTGCCCGGCACGCCCCGGGGACAGGCCCGGACGGCCTCTGGCGAGCCCAGAGCGCGCCGCGCTGTCGTCCCTGCGTTCGGCCCTGGGACGGGAGGCGGGAGGGAGCTGGGGGACCCGGGCGCAGGCAGTGCCCCCAGGGCCGGGCAGGTGAGGATTTCCGAAAGCCACTTTGGCTTCCACCTCTGCTGAGGCCGCAGCGGCCACCTGGGCACAGGTTGCTTGACCGGCCTGGGGTCCAGCTCTCAGTGGTCACGTGGATGAGACCAAAGTGCACCTGACCCTCAGGCATCACCTGGGCTGTTTATTTTTGTGACCTGGCCACAGCAGAGAGGACGCCCAAAGCCTAGGGCACCTGCCTGCAAGGTGAGAGGAGACCCAGAGTACTCATCTAGGAAGGATGGGGCAATGGAGATGAGCACTCTGCGGTGAAGGGACAGAGCCTGGGACAAAAGCTGTGGTCATCAGATCCTCAGAGGTAGGCACAGAGGAAGAAGGTAGACTCCGGAGCATCTTTATCCTCTTTGTTATCAACACACAACTATTCTAAATTGTCAGCCTTTCTCACCATTAAAGATGTGACTCTTCAGCAAGACACAGAGCAAGGCCACAGAAGGGCAGTGGCAAATGGCTGTTGCCCTTCCTCTGCTCCCTGCCCCCACCCAGGAACAAGAGCCCACTCGGATTTCTGCCACAAAACCAGACAGCAGGCCAGCTCTTAGGGGCCTTTGTCTCTGGTGGTTCCTTCTATGTAATCTCATTGTACATTTCTCGACAGCTGGCTGGATCTCATCTTCTTTTAACAGGGCTAGAAAATCTTATCAGCTGCACCAGAAAAGCCATAGAAAAGTTAGAAGATAAGCTCTGTGAAGGCTAGACTAACGGAAAAACTCAGCATGCTTGGAAGTTCAGTTACAGGAGACGATGATGCCTTTTGCTGGCTGGAAGTCGTGCGGGTACCTTGAGATATTGTGCAACCACTCAGAATCTTTAAATGGGGCCTCTAGAGATGAGGCTTCCGCTGAGATCCAGGCACTAAGACCCATGTGCCTTGATGTGGTGATTACTGGTTTATTTGAAACTAAAATAATCTCTAATCCCCGTTTTTTTCCGTTCCTTCCTTCTGGCCTTTAGGTCACACTCCTGATTGCAGCCAAAGGCAGCTGAATGCATGGTCTGTGCCCTGCCTCCGTGCTGCCACTGGGCTTTCTCCACTGCTGGCTTGAAAGTTGCACCATGGTTATGTGCAAGAGGGTTAAAATAGGACCTTAGCTGAAGTTTGTGGCTTTCCTACTTTACTGTGTATTCTTTGACACATTAATGACCTTTACTGAGTCTCAGTTTCCTCATTTGTAGAGTGAAACTAATGACAGTATGTAACACATAAGATTATGATGAGAAGTAAATGAAATATTGCAAGAGAAGTTTTAGCTCAGTGCCTGCCACATGGCAAGAAGTCAGTAAAAGTTATTGGTTATTACTAAAGGTTTGTTAACTGATAATTGAGAACAGTAGCTATTTATTTATTTTTGGAGTGCCTTCTGCTTGTGACTATTATTTCATTCTTAGCAGGATAACTAAAAAGTGATGATATAGTAGAAAGAACACTGGGCTTGGATTCAGGGATTGGGTTGGAATCTCAAGCTGCCTCCTGGACCCCCGGTGACACTAGGCAAGACACAGAACCTTTCTGAGTCCCCATTTCCCTGATGTAAAAGTGGCTTAAGAATAAAGCCTACTCCCACATTTGGTTAGGAAGGTTGAATGAGCTAATGTATGTGTCTTCATTTGGCATTGCAGGAGATGATGGTCTTTAGGAAATTTAAGTGGGATTCAGCCTCCAGTGGCAGATTTGGATTTGGGGGGGTCTGATGTTTATAAATTTATTTTGGGGGGCTATAAGAATAGAATACAAGGCTCGACACATGGCTCAGTGGTTAAAGCACCAGCCACATAGACTAGAGCTGGTGGGTTCGAACCCAACCCCGGCTTGCCAGATAACAGTGACAACTACAACCAAAAAATAGCCAGGCATTGTGGTGTGCACCTGTAGTCCTGGCTACTTGGGAGGCTGAGGCAAGAGAATCGCTTAAGCCCAGAAGTTTGAGGTTTCTATGAGCTATTACATCACCGCACTCTATGAGCTATTACATCACCGCTATTACATCACCGCAGAGTTACATAGTGAAACTCTGTCTCAAACAAAAAATAATAATAATAGAATACAAGAATGTCTTGCATTTGCACATGTTACAAAAGCACATGACCATATAAACACATTGTTGGGGACCCTCTCAGGTCCTGTGCAGGGATAAGGGCTTAATCTCTATCAGTTTTGTGGCAGATGGGCTTCTGCGAAATCAGAATCCAAATGGCCTAGGCCCCTCTGCCTTAGTTTGTTGGAAGAGCTCTATGCTCAAAGAGTGACATCCTCGCCACACTGCAAAGTAATGATAGAGTCAAGACATTGGAGTCAAGCATGGGAAATGTCAAAGGTGATATTATGATGATGAAGATAACAAATGACTACATGGCTGCATGTGGTTAGGCTGAGAACACTGTATTTAGTTGGCTGCGGTTGAGCGCACAGAGCCTCCTTTGGTGGTTGGGTTGTGCAGGGGAGGCCTAGGTTCGAGCTGCCTCACCCCTAGGCCATTCTCCTCTCCCACGCCTTCTCTGGATGGTGTTTCACTGGCCCCACTGGCTCTCCCTGGCCTTCTGCTCACTGGGCTGCCCTTGAGAATTGTAGTTTCTCTGCACCATATGAGTCAGATCTCTCTCCAGGTGCCTGGGAGGCAGAACCCTGGCAGGGTGTGCTTGACATTACCTCCTGTGTTGGGGACATCTTGTGGGCATGCGTTTGGTTTTCTTAACATGCTTCTGGTCAGATGTGGAGCTGGAGCTTGTCCAGGTAGATATGTGAGAGCCTTGTGGGCCTGGAGCCCAGGGGGCATACACAGGAGCTTTGTAGCTCCTATTTACCTGAGGACTGGAGGGCTATCATGTTGGATCTGTGGCTAAAATCAACACCAGTCAGCTCTTCCTTCCCTCCTTCCTTTTTTTCCTTCCTTCTTTCCCTCCCTCCCTCCCCTTCTATATATTTGCATACATAAACATACTTTTTATAAAAAGAGCTACTGATTAGCACAGCTAAATCTTCACATGAACGTCCTCTGATCCTTTAGAAAAGAAAAATAAATGAGTGCTTAGAGGGCTAAATTTGCCTGAAGTGTTTATCAAAATGCAGATTCCAGGGCTTCATACCCAGACTTTATTGAATCAGAATCCCTGGGGAAGGAGCACTAGAATCTGCATATTTAACAAACACCTTGTGTTATGCTTATGCTTACTGAAATTTGATGACTACAGTTCTAGATGCTTTCTAAAAAATTATAACTACAACATAAAATTAACCATTTTTAAGTGCATAGATCAGCGGCATTAAGTACATTCCCACCGTTGTAGCATTAAGTGCCAGAACTTTTTCATCTTGCCCAACCGAAACTCTATAGTCATTATATAACTTTGAATTTCCTCCTCCCCCCTGTACCTGGCAGCCACCATTGCACTTCATGATTCTGTGACTTTGACTACACTAGGCACTTCACAGAAGTAGGGTCAGATAGTGTCTGTCTTTTGTGAGTGGCTTATTTCATTTGGGCATATCTCCAAGGTACATCATTTGGTAGCATGTGTCAGAATTTCTTCTCTTTTTAAGGCAGAATAATATTCCATTGAATATATAGGCCATGTTTACCTCTTCATTCACATATGAACACTTGGGTTGCTTCTGTCTTTTGGCTTTTGTGAATAATACTTCTCTGACTATGAATGTACAAATACCTCTTTGAGACCCTGATTTTAATTCTTTGGGAGATATACCTAGAAGTAGGAGCACATGGGAATTTTGTTTTTAATTTTTTGAGGAACTGCCACAAAGTTTTCCATAAAATGGTTTGGCTGCACCATTTTACATTCTCACTGGCAGTGCACCCAAATGTCTAGTTTCTCTGGCTGGCATTTGTTATTATTTTCTGTTTTTGTTTTTCAGATTTTTTTTTTTTTTTTTTTTGCAGCAGTCATCCTAATCAGTGTGAGATGATATGTTGTTATAGTTTTGATTCGAATTGCCCTAATGGCTAGTGATGTTGAATAACTTTTCATGTGCTCATTGGACATTTGCATATCACTTCTGGGAAAATGTTGATTCAGAATTTTTGCCCATTTTTTAATTAAGAATTTTTGTTGTTGTTGAATTGTAGGAGTTCTTTCTGGATTCAGATATTAACCCCTCATCAGATATGTTGATTTGCATGTATTTTCTCCAGTTTCATACATTGCCTTTCTCTCTGTTGATTGTCTAGTTTTTGTTTTGTTTTGTTTTGTTTTGAGTCTCACTCTGTGCCCTGGGTAGAGTGCTTTTGCATCATTGCTCACAGTAATCTTTAAATCCTGGGCTTGAGTAATTTTGCTTCAGCCTCCCGAGTAGCAGGGACTACAGGTGTGTGCTACTATGCCCAGCTAGTTTTTCTATTTTTAGTATCTCACTCTTGTTCAGGCTGGTCTCCAACTCCTGAGCTCAAGCAGTCCACCTGCTTGGCCTCCCAGCTCACTAGGATTACAGGTGTGAGCCAGTCCCCCTAGCCTGTTGATTGTCTTTTGATGCAGATTCTAAATGCTTTTCACACACTGTAACTCTATAGAGAAAGTATCATCTTTGTTATTCTAATTTTATAGGGATAGAAGCTCAGGCCCTGTTTAGTCACTGGTTTGGGGTTGCCCCGTAAGTATAAGTGCTGAAGATGGGATTACAGCTCAGGTCCTTCTGAGTCCAGAGCTTGTGCCCTTTCCTTTCCTCTGCTGTGCCTGCCGTTCCCCTCACTGAGCTAATAGCACTAGGAGCCCAGTGGAGTCTCAAGGAAGGGGTTGGGGGGGGGGGTTGGAGAAACAGCTGCAGGAGAGGGAATCCCAAGGGAAGACTGCGGAATTTCTTCCTTCACACCGCTGGAGTGCTCCTTCCTGTAGGTCTATATCATTGCTTAGACTTAAGAAATAGCAGACAAGTAAAGACAAGTTCTTTGGTCCAGTTTGGTTGTTTTGGGGGTTTAAGCATTGCATAAGTTTGTCTCAGAGCCCATGTGCTCTGCCAAGTGCCCCCGAGTGTTCAGTTTCCAGCACTGCGCTTTTGTTGATGCTGTGTCTTCTGCCTACAGGACTTTTTAGCACTCCACACCCTCTATCTTGCAGGGAGTCCAGCATTTCAGTCACCTCTCCCTGCCCCTCTGGGGAGAAGGAAGTGTCCCTCCTCTGCTGTCCTTTCCCTCTGTCCACACCCGTGAGCTCCATGTTTTATTTGTTGTCACATCACCTAGCACCATGGAGCTTCTCTCTGGCCATGCACATCTAGTTGCAGCCCCAGCCTAGGCCAGAAGTGGTAGTTTTACAAGCTCCTCAGGCATTCTTCTCCCAGCCAGCCTGCACAGCTGCTGGCTCCCACCAGGCCTGGGGCTCCCCAGAAGTCTTGCAGCCCCTCCTCCCTTCCTCTGCCAGCAGCTCACTCCTGGGTGTAGCCTGGGGCCATTGGCGACCCTATCCTGGGTTCTCACTGGGGGCCTGGCTTCTCTGCTCTTCTTGATGTTGCCTCTGCCCCTTTCAGTGCCCTCCTTAATCCAACAACATTAGAATTTTGAGAGGATAGGAAT
This sequence comes from Arctocebus calabarensis, assembly GCA_963573935.1. NCBI lineage: Eukaryota > Metazoa > Chordata > Mammalia > Primates > Lorisidae > Arctocebus > Arctocebus calabarensis. Next base: position 44,989 of record CAUYON010180074.1, read on the forward strand.
TTCATTTGTTTATCCTCCTCTGTCCATTCATAATCCATTTATTGTGTACTCACTGGGAGCAAGGCCCTGTGGTGGACATGATATACCTTTGAACAACTTGTATTCTGCCAGGGAAAGCATCTTACAGGCAAGGCAGTGCGGTGTGTATGTGCACATGTGAGGATCCTGTGCCTGCATGATGTCAGGATTCTGAGTGACATCATCTCTGTGGCTGGGCAATTGGAGAAAGTTTGAGTGGGAATGGCAGATATGAGCTGAATTTTAATGGTGGGGCAGGGGTCTTAGGGGAGGAACTGGGTGTTTTGGGCTGACCTGTGAGGAGGCAGGAGGGAACGAGAGGTTCTGGGGTTCCTTCTGATGCCTTTCTCTCATTCTATTCATTCATTTATCATTCATCAAACCCCTAATCATTCATCCATTCATCAAACCTACTCTCTTATACTCAGATTTGGACTGTAGACTAGCCATGTCCACATCAGAAAGATGGCTTCTCAGTCTTGTTGAATCTGTATCTTTTTTTTTTTTTTTTTGAGACAGAGCCTCAAGCTGTCACCTTGGATAGAGTGCTGTGGCATCACAGCTCACAGCAACCTCCAATTCCTGGGCTCAAGCGAGTCTCTTGCCTCCGCCTCCCAAGTAGCTGAGACTCCAGGCGCCTGCCACAACACCTGGCCATTTTTTGG
>CAUYON010180077.1:0-20026 GCA_963573935.1 Arctocebus calabarensis
TTTCATGTTTACATGGATGGAGCTGGAAAGTATCTCAAGAATGGAAGAAAAAGTATCCAATGTACTCAACCCTAATATGAAGCTAATTTATAGCTTTCATATGAAGGCTAAAACCCAATTATAGCATAAGAATACAGAGAAATGGGCAAGGGAGGGGAGGGGAGGGGAAGGATGGGTGGAGGGAGGGTGATTGGTGGGATCACACCTACGGTGCATCTTAGAAGGGTACTGGTGAAACTTACCAAATGTAGAATTCCAATGTCTTCATATAGTGATTAAGAAAATGCCATGAAGGCTATATTTAACAGTTCGATGAAAATATTTCAGGTTGTATATGAAGTTAGCACATTGTACCCCATGATTGCACTAATGTACACATTTATGATGTAATAAAATAAAAAAAACCCCAATATTGGCTTAAATGAATTAAGTTCTGAAGTTTTCTTTTTCCTCTCCAGAAATAGGCAGTCCGAGATTGGCATGATGCTTTGTCATCACTTGGACTGGCACCTTTCTTTCCGTTCCTCCCTCTTTAATATCTGGCTGCCAATCTGCCCCCTGGTCCAAGTTGGCTGCCAGAACTGAGGCTCACACACCACGTAGGAGCGAGGAAGTGAAAAAACAGACAAACAAAGAAAAAACTCGGGAAGGCCCAGGCCAGCTGTGCACTGCTCTTTTAAGGAACTTTCTAGAGTGTCATCTCACACTTCCACTTACATGTCATTGATCAGACCTTTATCACAAAGTAAGGTGGCCTAAGAAATATCATCTTTGTCTTGGCACCTTCATCCCTTGCATAAAATCACAGTTGTGTTACTGAGAAGGAAGAGTAGAGCAATAGGGGAAGGCACCTACCCATCTCTGCCACGAAATATCTCCTTTTATGAACTTCTCCTTTCTTTACTCTGGTGCTGTGTGTGCGCCATCTCAGCTGTGTGACACCGGGAGAAGGTTTGTTGCCCACACTTGGTAATAGGAAGTCTTTCACGCCTGATTTTAATTGTGCATTCAGCAGTCAGGTATCAGTATAGAAAATGTAATTAGGTTATTCCAATGAGGAAAATATTTCTTGCTAAGTAATTAATAAAACAGAATATGCTAACACTTAGACTTCCAAGGGCCTATCATCTGATAAACAGGAAACCCAAGAAGTTGCTAATTCCATTAAAGAGATGAAACTGCTTAGATTAGAAGATAAACATTGTTTTCCCTCAAGAGGAGTATGGCACTCAGGGCCATTTCTGAGGTGAAAGGGTGGGACAAATTGTTCATAATTCCAGCTGTGAATTATTTCTGTGGCCTGCAGAAGAGGGAACTGAATTTCAGTCTTCCACAGGCCCTACGTTTTTTACCAAAGTTACTCTTTCTCAGTTTTTGTTGAAAAAACTAGAAAGGCTGCACGTTTGAAGTGAGTGGAAAAATCAATAGTAACAAAAGCCATATTGAGCTGTTCAAATTTAAGGCATCCTGTTATTTTATTGATGACTTGTTTTGAAGATCCAAGTTTTAATGATGCACATATGAATAAAGGCAAATGAAGGCTGTATTGAGAGGTGTAAAATGATGTTGCCATGATATCCTCCAGAAACAAACAGAGGCCTCATTGTGTGGGAGCTTTTGCAAATGGGAAACATCAGACTCCTGAGGGCTGGTGATCTGTTCTGAAGTCGGGGAAGTGTTGGCTTGTTTTGCTAGGCAACATTCATTTGTGTTTAACACATTATTTTTAACATCACTTTCATTCTTGCCAAATGATGTTAGGAAATCCCCATTGCTGGGAGTGGTACCTTCTCATCCCCTCTTAGGGTTCTGACTCATTCCAAGCAGGAGTAATAGTGAGATAGGAAAGGAAAAATGGGAGAACTAAGTAGAGGCTCTGATAGAACAATTAAACCAGAGAAGGCAGTGGATTCAGAGCAGCTATTAGTGTTCATTCTCAATTTATCCCCAGTGTTAGCTATAAATAGTTATAACATGTGAACTTGGGTCCCTTGGGGAAAGAGTAATGATTATTTTGCATCACTTACAACTCTTGGGCTTAAAATCCTAATGGAAATCATTTCTTTCTGGAGAGGTCCTCTATTAATATTTTCAGCTCTTTGAAATGTTAGATACAAAGTAAGGGGTCACACACTTCCCAAATTCTTTAGCTCAGTGATCCTGAATAAACCTAACGGAGTCAATGCAGTGTTGCTCAGCTGTTCAGAAGAAGGAAGAAGCTGCAAATCTGAAACCACTCAGTGGAAAATGGGGGGCCTGTTTGACCTTATGGCTCTAAAGGAGGGTTTTCAAGCAGTGGCCAGTGAAAGCCCTCTCCTCTGAGCTTGGGTTGCTGCTTGGAAATGTTTCCATAGAATCAGCCAGAGCCTTTCAGGTTAATTTTCAGTTTACATTACTCTTGTTAAAAAGTAAAAGGCATTTTTTTGGATTCAAACTGATTTATAGAACTTAGTGATTATTCATTATTTCTTTAAAATAAATTGCTTGCCTAAGGGGAAAAGTCACATTGCAGGAGATAGGTTTCCACAGAAATCCATAGAAACTCCCTGGCCTTCATGAGAGTATTATGAGACAAACTTCCTCAGTCTGTGGGCCACTTGGTTTAGTAAAATATCCTGCATTTTCCCCTGTCTTACTTATAGCAACAACAGCAGCATACCCTATCCAACATGGGTTTAGTAGTAGTCATGGTTGTACTATTTTTGATGAACTACAAGAAAAGTCATCAGCTTTAAGAATAATATATTGGTCAGGGGTGGTGGCTCACACCTACAATCCTGGCACTCTGGGAGGCCGAAGTGGAAAGATTGCTTGGGTTCAGAATTTTGAGATCAGCTTGAGCAACATGGCGAGACTCTGTCTTTACTAAAGATAGAAAAATTGTATGGGCGTTGTGGTATATACCTGTTCTCTCAGCTACTTAGGAGGCTGAGGCAGGAGGATCACTTGAGCCAGGAGTTTGATGTTGCAACAAGCTGTGATGATGCTGCTGTACTCTTCCTAGGCAAGAGTGAGTGAGATTTTGTCCAAAAAAATTTTCTTATAAATTAGATCTATATTCAGGAAACAACTATCTTATAATTAGGGTATTAATGTTAATGAAGTAACAACATAGCAAGCTGATTCCCCTAGAGAATCCTCCATGCTAGGGCCATCTCCAGCTATTCTTTGTGAAGCTTAGTCAGTTACTCAGGCTTAGGTACCATTGCCTTCTCCAAATAATTTTCATGACTTCCATGTGGGGAGGTTTTGATCTATCTCTTATCTTAACATTCTAAGATCAACCCTATGTGCTCATTGTAGTGTCTTTCTTGAGTCTTGTGATCATCAAGTTATTCTTGTCATAAATTCCATCCCATACAGGAATATCAAAGGTGTTGAGAACATTTCAAGTCCTTTCTACAAGCTATTTTTAAATATATAATATACTTTTGTTAACTCTGGTCACCCTGTTCTGCTATCAAATATTAGAACTTAGATCTAACTGTGTGTTTGTACCCATTAACCAACCTCAGTCATCCCCTCTCTTCTCCCTGCCAGCATAATGCTCTTGCCAGCCTATGGTTTCTATCCTTCTACACTCTACCTTCACCAGATCCACTTTTTTAGTGCCTACATATGAACACGAACATATAATAAGTGTCTTTCTGTACCTAGCTTATTTCTCTTAATGTAATGACCTCCAGTTCTATCCATGTTGCTAAAAATGGCATGATTTCAATTCTCTTTTGGCTGAATAGCATTCCATTGTGTATATATGCCATATTTTCCTTATCCATTCATCTATTGATGGACACTTGGATTGATTCCGTATCTTGGCTATCGTGCATAGTGCTGCAATGAAGAGGGAGGTGCAGGTATCTCTTTCCTTTAGATAAATACCCAGAACACAAATAGCTGGACTGTATGGTAGTTGTATTTTTTTTTAATCTCCATACCATTTTCTACAGTGGTTTTACAGGAAAGCAATTCCTAAGTTTGGGACTCACTTGAAATCCAAGCGGATCTTTGCCTTTGTATGAGAAAGAACTCAAGAGTGAGCTGACATTGAAAGTGAAAGCAAGTTTTACTTAGGAAATATAGAAGACTTATGAAGACAGGATGAGAGACTAATTCTCCCTGATGAGGAAAACTGCCCCTGTGGTTTTCTTGATTTCCTTATTTAAGCGATGTTTTATAAGCTGAGCAGGGGAGGAATATTCTTGTTAATTTTAAGAAAGGAGCAATGCTTTCCTAGAACTGGGAGTCCCTCTCTTTCTTTACTTTATAAGGTCCCTCCTTGTACTTTTGTTGTGGAGTGGGTAGGACTTTCTTTTAGCATGCTAGTATATTAATATTATAACTAGGGTATAATGAGCTGAAAGGTCAAGAAGAGGCCAAATCTTTAACTATATTTGTTCCACCAGTCTTAACTTTTTCTCGCACCACAGCCTGCCTTTGAACAGAGTGGTTAGGGGCTTTTGACTTTATGTTAAGAAGTGCCTGCTGGTTCCCTACCTCCCTTGTACTAATTTACATTCCTATCAATAGTGTATGAGTTCCTTTTCCTCCACATCCTCACCAGCATCTGTTATTTTTTGTTTTTTTAATAATAGCTGTTCTAACTGGGGTAAGATAATATCTCATTATGTTTTTGATTTGCATTTTCCTGTTGATTAGTGATGTTGAACATTTTGAATACACCTGTTGGTCTTTTGCATGTCTTCTTTTGAGAAATGTCTGTTCATGCCCTTTGCCCACCTTTTAATGATATTGTTTGTATTTTTACTATTGAATTATATGAGTTCATAGTATATTCTGAATTTTAGGACCTTGTCAGAGGAATACTTACCAAATGTCTACTCCCATTCAGTAAGTTGTCTCTTCACTCTGTTGATCATTTCCTTTGCTGTGCAGTAGTCTTCTAATTTACATAGTCTTATTTATCTATTTTTGGTTCTGTGGGCTTTTGAGGTCTTGGTCATAAAATCTTTGCCTAGACCAGTGTCCTAAAGTGTTTATGTTTTATTCCAGTAGTTTATAGTGTGGGAGCTCATGTTTAAGTCTGTAATCAATCTTGAGTTGATTTTTATATACATATGGTGAGAGATAGGGGTCCAGTTTCACTTTCCAGATATGGATCCAATTTTTCCAACACCATTTATTGAAGAGGGTTCCTTTTCTCAATGTATTTTCTTGATGCCTTTGTCATAAGTTAATTGCCTGTAAAATTGTGGATTTATCTTTGAGTTCTCCATTCTTTTTCAAGGTCTATGTGTTGGTTTTTATACTAGGTCATTTTTGTTATGATAGGCTTGTAATTTATTTTGGATTTAGGTACTGTGATGCCTCCAGCTTTGTTCTTTTTGTTCAGGATTGGTTTCAGTGTTTAGGTTCTTTTTTGGTTCCATCTAAATTTTATTGTTTTTTTTTTTTCTAATTCTGTGAAAGATGACATTGGTATTTTGATAGAGATTGCATTGAAGCTATAGATTGGGTAGTATGGTCATTTAAATAATATTGATTCTTATCTATGAGCAGGGGACATCTTTCCATTCGTTCATGTCCTATTCAATTTCTTTCATCAGTATTTTGTACATTTCCTTATAGAGGTTTTTCCAATCCTTGGTTACATTTATTCCTAAGTATTTTATTCTTTTTTGTAGATGTTGTGAATGGGATTGCTGTCTTGAATTCTTCTTCACGTGGGTTCATCATCAGTATGTAGAAATGTTATTTTTTGCATGTTGATTTTTTTATCCTGCAACTTTACTGAATTTATTTATCATATCTAAGATTTTTTTTTGTAGTGTCTTTAGGATTTTTTTAGATATGAGATCATGTTACCTGCAAAGAGGGACAATTTGATTTCTTCTTTTCTGATTGAGATGGCTTTTATTTCTTTCTCTTGACCAATTGCTCTGGTTAGGACTTCTAAGTAGTATGCTAAGCAGGAGAGGTGAAAGTGGGAAGACTTTTAATAATAGGTGACTGAGCAGTGGGAAGGGAATAAGAATCTAAAGGAGCTGGGAGCAAAGAGGAATTGGGAAACTTCCAGATGAAAAGATCACATCATTAATAATTTTGCCTAAGTTTGCTCCTACAGATAGATATACATATCCAGTATTAAATATTGGCAAAATTATGCTAAGGCTGAGAACTTAAAAGGAATAAAACCCAGTAAACCCTAATATTTCTAAAAATATTTCCTTGTAAAAGAGATTCAAGGATGCTAGTACTTAGGATGAATGACATAGAAATGATGTGATATGTGACCATAGACAAGAGAGACTCAGCTGGGAGCCTTCAGCTACTCTGAGTCCAGCAGCTGGGAAATGGGAGCTTAGTTCTGAGGGTGGTCCTAGGTGTTATCTCACTGCATTCATCACACGTATGTGTAACGCTGGCTGCCGATGTCTGTGGGTTAGATTCACATACTTGGAGACAATGGAAAGGGGTGTTTCTGTTAGGTTTTTTTTAAGTGAGTGGAACATCTTGGCTATACGGAAAGTTACATGTACAAGCAGACAGGGTCTTGTTAGGTTACTGGCTAGATATGAGGAGGATGGATGGCAGATTCAGTTAGGCTACTTTGGACTGCTTTGGGTCAGGCTGACTTGGGCTATGATGGAAATGAGGCTGAAGAAGACCCTATGGGTGGGTTGTTTTCAAGACCTTGCTGGTGGGCTGTTCTGAGAACAGAGTTAATTAAGACCCTAGTAGGCTTCTAAGAAGTGGCTGATACTCCCCAAAGTTGTGTATAAAACCCAGAGGCTGTGCTTTCCACGGGGCCTACAGTCACTAGGATGGGGCTGGCTTGCTGCACAGGTCATTAATAGATACCTTTTCTTTTTTTTTCCTAAATCCTAACTTACTTTCTTCAATTATTTCAGTGGCTACCTCAAGCCATTATGCTGCTGTAAAAGTCTAAAATTAGGAGGAAGGAGAGGGGCTTCCGGTGGAAAATCTTGAATGCTAATCATGCCTGAACTCTCTCAGTTTCTGAATAAAATATAATAGCAGCATATATTATCATAAACACAGTATGTTATACATATTTTTTTTTCACTGACACAAGTGTCAGGGTGGAGAAGATGAGGGCTGCTTGTAATATGAGTAAATATTAAATTTGATTTAGGATCATTTTGTCATGTTTGATCTCACATGTTCTTATTTCCTAACTGCTCAAAGAAGCACTGAAATTCTATAATATAAGGTATATTTTTCCTTTCCTGGAGTTTGACTGATATTATAAGAAGATAAATCATTTGTCAGCAAACATGGTAAAATCTTTCTGCAGAGCAATGTTCAAGGTTCTAAAAGCCAAGCTTCCCAGTAACACGCCCTCCCCTTCGTCCTGACCGCATCTCATGGAAAGCTGCTCCTGGCACAAGGAAGGAAATACTCCCATACGCCCACCAATATCAGTTTCTAAATGAGAACACAGAATAGGGATGTGCTTATGTGAGGTTTGAATAAATGACACTCCTTTGTAAGATATCTTTTACCAAAAAATTATATAAAGATGAAAGAGAATGTAAAAATAAGAATTTGATGTCTTGGCGATTCAAAATCAGGTCACTATTGGCAAGGCATTATCTTATGCAAGTATTATATTTGTTTTTATTTGAGTATCTGAGTATAATATTATACAATATTCTGATCATGATTTGTGTTTTACATAATCTGAATTTATAATTTTAAATGTTCTTTTCTGTATCTGTAGAGAGTGGAGTATATGAATGGAAAATATTGCTAACCTCATCATTATGACTACTTTGTAATTAAATGATGCATTAACCACCTGTCAGATTTATCAGAATAGTGAGTGACTAGAGGTTTTTTTCCATTCTTTACCTTTCACTTTTCTTTTCTTTTCTTTTTTAAAATTGTTTCAGGTTAATTTGAGGGTACAAAGAATTAGGTTACAATGTTTGCATTGGTTAGGTAGAGTCCTCTTATAATTATGTCCTGCCCCGAAGAAGTGTGCCATTTATCCTAACCTTGCGCCCCTAAGTGGAAGAAACACCCACCCCCTCCCTCCTCTCTTCTCCCTGTTCCCTCATTCCTCCCCACCCCACCTTGAATTAATTTGAGTTTTTCTCTTATGTGGGGAAAAGTAATATATTTTGGGGCAGCTAATTAGCTGAGAATGCAGTGGAGTTTTATACCCTAGCATAACTAGGACATAATGCTATTTGTGATTCAAAAAATAGAATATCTGGCACTAAACAAGGGTAAAAGGACCTTTTCAATTACTTCCGCAGGTATGTTTTTGGAGGATTTCTTGTCAGGTTTGGATAGCAACCCATTGCTGACATTGTCGTTGGGACATGGGAGATGGGTGGATTGGAAGGGGCACAAACATTTAATCCTAAAGGGAGCAGTTACGTGGGAGATGACACCAAAGCTGAGTCTTTTTGGTGGAGTAATAAGGCCTAAGGCAGATTAAAAGTCCAAATGGAGGAATCAGAAGAGAGCAGCTCAAATACTGACCTGACAGTTGGGAACCAAGGGAATTGGCCCCAGAATGATGTTGGGAGTGATGCTTTAAGGCAGAGTTCAGCTCATCTTTTAAAAATAAAGTAGCTCTATTTGAGAAAAGAGGAGTTAAATGTTGTCTTGAGGGATGAGTTCTCACCTAAAATATCCTTTTTCATTTCTGCGCACACAATATGTCCTTAGCCTTGTGTGAAGATACTGGCCAGTGGAAACTGTGTAGCAAACCGAAGAACTCATCTCAATTCTCCTTTGAGTCTGGGACTTAGGAACAGCTGAGGAAGGTGAATGTAAAATAATGTCCTCTATCTTGCCTTCTTTGTCCAGGGGCAGTTCACTCAGTTCAGTTCTACTAGAGCTGATATTGGCTGAGGGAAGGAGGTAGACTAGAAGGTGGAATGGGTCAGTGGTCCCCAAACCTGCCCTAGAATTAGTTCCAATTTTGATAAAAATAGAGGTCCACCAGGATAAGCTTATCATGCTGTAGTAACAACCGATTCTAAATCTTGGGGACCTTACTAGATGACCAAAAGAGATAGCTGGGAGAAGGATGTGGGTACAGCATGTTCACCGGGGTCAGCTGGGGACTCAGGATGATAGAGCTTCCATTTCCATGTGCTTGAAAGATGACCACATGAGGGTAGGGGTTTGCTGACATTGAAGCTTCTGCCTGAAAGTGAACACATGTCATTTCTGCTCATATTTCAATGGAGAAGGTAAGTCACATGGTCATGCTTAACTTCCAAAGAGTCAGGAGAGTGCAATTCTACCACAAGTTTATGGAGGGTAGGAAGGGAATATTTGTGAACAATCTGGTAACTACCACAACCCTCAAGGTTGTGATTAATTATATTCTGCTCCAATAATTTGAGGATACTCTGATAGGTTTGGAAGCCCCTGATCTGTCTAGTGTGTAGAGGAACTTCTCAACTGAGATTTCGTCACTTCTTTGTGAGACATTATACGTATGTGAGCACAGAATTCCATTCAACAGATGTCCAGGGAGCTACTTCTAGCAGTAACCTATCTAATATTCAAGAGGAAACCAACTGCAAAGTAACTGTATTTTTTATTTCTATTAACAACAGCAAAATACTCTTATGATTTTGTATCCCATTGTTTTTAAGAGCACATATATTACAAATAAAGAAACTCCACAAACATTAAAGATTAGTATTTATCAACACTTTTGTACACATACACAAATATTTTAATATAGTGGTATCTGAAATGTTATTCATATAATTTTAGTGCTGTCATAAGTACTAACCAAAAAAAGATCTTTTAAATTTGGTAAAAACCATATATTTTACAATCTTTTATGTACATCTGAAATATGCTTCAATGTTACAAAAACATTCACTTTAACCTATAAAATATGTGTGCTAGGACTGGGGCATTGAACATATTATATCTGAACAGCAAACTTAGGGTTTGCTTTTGAGCTACACATTCACTGGAATTTCACTGGCAGATATTTAGCTTGGCTTGATCAATACCATTCAAAGGAAAGAAAAATCATAAAAAATGTGCAAATCCAGACACTGGCAAAATTCTCAAGCGAGCGAGGTAAACAAAAATACTGACACCATAAAAAGTTCAAATAAATTAAATCTTTGTCTTCCCCGAGATTAGCTGCAAATTCAGAAAGTTCTCTTAGAGGTGTGCCTCATGCTGTAGCACTCTCAGACTTCAGTGCTGGGGGACACCAGGACCGTGGGCAGGGGTGGAGTCGCCTTGCTAAGGAGCCGAGTGCAGGTTCGCTCCACTGCGCGCTTTGACGGGTCGTCCCTGCCCGAAATCTGAAGACAGGAGAAAACAGAGCACAGCAAAAAAAAAAAAAAAAAAAAAAAATGATAATGGAGAGATTAACATTAATATCCCCTAAACATGAAATTAAAACCCAGAACAAAAAATTAAATTAAAATCTGCCAAAATGAAAACTCAGAATAAAAATCAACATAGATCTAAAGAGTTTCACCACAAGCCCACGTGCCAGTCATTTTGGTAAAATTTGAAGTAGCTTCACAATCCTCTTTAACTCTCAGATATGAATTAATGAATGTTTCAATGAAACTTACAATGAATCTGATTCATTCCATGTTTTTATTCATTGCTATAAGTTTATAATGTATGTTGTTAAGGTCTATCAAAAGAGGGAAATATTAGAAACCTCATTTAAATGTCTGCATAAGTGGAAATGTAGGAAAATATATCTTGACCTGAATTAAGTTTTGAAAATTATGTTAATATGCCTATAAATTACTCAGATATAGTCAAATAATCATCTGTAAACATAATAACAACTACAGAAACCCCAGGCACCTCTCAAATGTATCTCTGTACAGAAATGAAATTAGCTAAATTTCTAGTTGGGAAGATTTTCCCACAGATTTCACACATTGCCATCCTGTACCATGATGTTTATCGCTATCCATTTTCCAAGGTATGATTTACTTCTACCCTCTGCAGAGCACTCAGCGTCTGTACTACCAAAACATTCTCCTTGTGATTGATGTCACAAGGCTCTGCATAAAAATTTGGCTGAAGTGTTTGGAGAGTATCTGAGGCTCTCAAAGCAATACAGAGGGGGCCAAAAAATGTATACGTATTTTAGGAAAGAAAAAAACCATATTAAGATTGAAATGCTCAATGTATACAGATATTTAAATAAATATTTGTTATAAATAGTTGTTATCTTATATCTCTTGTAATTACAGAAGTTAAACGGACTTCAGCATTGCAATTTTAATACATTCTTTTTTTTCTTAAAGTGTGTATACATTTTTTTGGCTCCTTCTATATGTTAATAATTTTGCATCTCACCTGCTTGGCTCTGTAACAGAATGGGTCTGCTCTGTATTGATATTTAATACTCATTGCCAAAGTCGATTTCACTTTGCCATCATTTTCACTGAATGTTGAAACAAATTTCACATGAACGACTCATATTTATGTGTCATTTAAATACTCAAATGCATGACATTGGTCTTAATCAAGGGAGTCTTTTATATTTCTTTGGCTATTTACAAAACAGTGTGGAATTCTGGCTGCTTATAAAGGTAATTATTTCCTTCTGGACATTGAGAACTCAAATCACTTCATCTCAGTATCTTCATTTTATACACTAACATTCACTTTATCTTGTTCCATCTCTTTCCTTATACTGAAGGTTCCTTCATGAGGTAGGTGGCTACAGAATACTCTTCTAGCTAAGCCTTTTCTGGACATTTTTGGAATGAACCGAATAATTAATTCTGTCTTTTTTATTTCCAGTTTCATATTTCTATGTCTATCTATCCATTCTAATTGTTTTTATTTTTAAACGTTCAGTGGTAGAGGCCAGGTATGGTGGCTCATGCTTATAATCCCAGCCCTTTGGGAGGCCAAGGAGGGAGGATTGTTTGTGCCCAGGAGCCCGAGGCTACAGTGGACTCTGTTTGTGCCACTGTACTTCAGCTGGAGCAATAGAGTAAGACCCTGTCTCTTTAAAAAAAAATTCAATGGTAGAATTTTTGTCTTCATTATAATGATGCATATAACCGTTTCCAGAATATGTGATTGAGTAGATAGATCTGTGAAGGAAATTACACATATGAAGACCTATATGACAGACCCTCACCAAAGCTAAAGATAGGAAAAAGTTTATCTTTCTTGCAAACAGATATTTTTCTTTTGCTGACTATCAAGACCCCTATGATCTGTCAGTTTCTTTTCTTTGTGCCAGTTTCCAGGGAGCATAGAGTCAAGTTTTGCTTCTTAGCAAAAGTTTCTTGAAAAAGGAACTATTTTTCTCTCCTTTTAATTTTTTTTCTTTTCTTTATTTTTTTTTGGAGACAAAGTCTCCTTTTGTGGCCCTTGGTAGAGTTCTGTGCTGTCTTAGCTCACAGCAACCTCAGATTCCTGGGTTTAAGGGATTCTCTTGCCTCAGCCTCCCAAGTAGTTGGGACTACAGGCACCAGCCACAATGCCCAGCTATTTTGTATTTTTGTTTCATTAAAAAAATAAAAAAAGATCTGAAATACATTTTAGAAGTTGATGAAGTATGAATTTTCATTTTTTTTTAGACATGGGGGGGGTCCTCCATTATATTACCTAAACTGGTCTTAAAACTCCTGGACATAAGCTGTCCTCCCATCTCAGCCTCCCAAATAGCTGGCACTACTTGTGGGAGCCACCAGATCCAGTCTGAATCCATTTTAAAAGCAAAGTTGCCAACTTTAGTTTTAATTGCCTGGTGTTCCCCCCATAGACCTACCTTGAAATGGAATAAAATAAAAACGTGTAGAATGCTAGTAATGGCTATGTAGAGATCGGTACACAAGAAGGCCACAAAAGACAGAGTAGATGTAAGGAAAGAAAAACATACCACTTTTGCTTACAGTACTGAGGGAAATACTAGACACAGAGGAATAGAAGCTGTATAAACACGGACCTCGACACAGCTGCCAGGAAAAAAAAAAGAGAAAAGCGTTTTTGCCTGAAGTTTCAAGGTCAGATGTGATTTCCAGTTAGAGGTAGATTCCCTCACCACCAAATCAGATGTGATTTCCAGTTAGAGGTAGATTTCCAGGTAGAGGTAGATTCCCTTACCTGTCTCATCTTTCAGCCCATGATGTTCTTTCTTTCTGTTTCACTCCCACAAGTATAATTCCCCCCTAGGCTACCAAGGCACCTCCCTTGAGTATTTAGTTCCCATGACCCCTCAAAAAGCCCAGACCAGCACTACCTTGCTAGAAATTCTATGCAAGGAGATGAATTCTCTCCAATATAAGCCAATCAACCATTTCTTTCTCTAGTTATTACGGAGAGTTACAAATGTGGGTAGGAGAAGATGTGAAAAAAAAATATTTATGGGAAATGCAATTGGGCAAAAGGTTTGTACAACACATTTCATATTTTGGGAAGAGTATTAATAGTGCTAGACCGTTTAAGGGAAGGAAGGGGTACGAATGTTAAAGTGAGTGGTTACTGGAATACATATGAAGCGCAATTGGGAGAACAGCTTAAGTTCTGGCCCTCAATTTTTCTGGAAAGAACATATCTAACTTCTGGAAGGGACCACAGGTAATGAGATGTCCAGGTGGAGCATGAGGGTTGATGGACGCCTGAGAAGTAGGCCAAGGAGGCCAGACGCAGTTGGCTTTCAACCAGCTGATTTTAACACCCCCCAAAGCACTGAGATTGTTGAATGCCCACATTCTGTGCACAGCCTTGAAAAACATGTTGGATTCATGCTAGAAACTGCAGATGATTTGTTTGTGGGTGGGAGGTTGAGTTTTATCCCTGTCTTGCACCTCTGCTGAGGTGATTTTGGAGGTAAAAGGCCACACCGGACTAGTCCTTGGGTTCTTCCAGCGCGTGGTGCAGAGACCCCCAGTGGCCGCGCTATGGGACTGCACATCACGGCTTGGGGTTTGAAAGGCCCTCAAGCAGGGATGACAGAGTGTGGCAATAAACCCTAGTGGGAACACCAGTCAGTGCTCCTCAGGGTCCAATTGGTCCAGCACATTCTGGAAGAGCCGTGGCTCCTACGGTTTGGATAGACACCTCTGAAACCGTGGAAGGTATGTGCGTTCTCACATTTCTCTTTTTCCCACTCTGATCTCTGCTTTGGGGTAAGGGGTGTTGTGCATTGGATAGAGAACAGCTGGGCAGCATGGTGCTGATGTAAGGTGCAGTGATTTCAGAAGCAAGAAGAGAGACCCCTTCCCATCCCTTGGGTCCTGGGGTAAACGGATGCTTTCTAGCTGCTGCCGACTGCGCCCGTGCGGGGGGACACTCACCTGCTCATTCATGATGGCGGAGAGCTCGCTGAGCATATCTTTGTAGTGGGACCGCAGCTCTTCCTGGTACTCCAGCTGGTCCTCCTTGATGAGGCGTTCGTTCACGTCAAGGGCCTGCCCACATGCATCTGCAAATTGCCTTCAGCGACAGAGCAAACAAGTTAAAAACCAGCCGTGGGAAGTGGCAGTGAGTTCAGTGACTGAGTTCAAAGCTGGGTTGCTGGCGGCCCAGAAGGCAGCTTCACCCTGAAGGCAACTTCCCCAGTGACTCAGGATTCCCTGTCTGGAAGAGTTCAAGGGAGACTATTCCAACAAAGGGAAGCGTACCTGAAGATCTCCTTCAGAAGCTTTACTTGGTTGTCCGGGTACTTCTTTGCATTGGTTTCTTCAAGAAAAGCTCGTGCGTAGGCCATGGGGCCAGCGTTAACCTGTTGGAGAGAAGGGAATTGGGGAGGGTGACTTGCCCCTCTCCAGGCGGCCTTCCTTGTGGCCGGAAGGAGTCGCTACGGTTCACCCCAATGGCGGGGCACCGGCTTCTCTCAGGCCGCCCCGCTGCCCTCTCCTTTGCACACCTGCTTTATTGCTCCCTTCCGACTAACCCACACAGGCTGTGCCTGCGTCCTGCCTGTCACGGCCATCCTTCCCGAACTGCAAGCCACTTGCCACCTTTTCACATTTTGGTCATATCTACCTACTAGAAATCTGCGTCCGAACATCACCCTCACTTCTATTAATGCCAACACATTTATTTACATTTAAAATTTGTGAAGTCAAATGTTTGATTTTTTTTTAACATTAAAATCAACATGTAACTTTTATGAAAGGACATTCCACAGTGTAGTGCTGTGCTCACCGCCCTGGAATCTCTGTTTGATCGTGTTTTCACCTGACAGTCTGGGTTAGATTCCAGCCCAAGGAGGCATTTGTCAGATTGGCAGAATGAACGTACCATACCAAGTTCTCTGCGCGCTCACACTGATGGCGGAGACCATATTCCTTAGTGCATGTAATCTTAACATGTGGCTGCCGGGCTTGGGAAGGAATCAAGGAAGCCAGGAATGACCAGAGTGGCAGGTGCAGTAAATGGCACTGGATGTACCATCCTTTGCTTCTCCAGATGCCACCTCTACTCTCCCTCACTCAGCCAGGGGCCTGTGGAAGCCTTCCTGTAGGGACTAAGGCCTATGGCTTCTTTCTTCTCAGCCAGTAGGGGACACAGATGAGAGCAGCAGGGGAAAAGACAGTGGAGTCGCCATCAGCGTCAGCATCGTTAGTTTGTTTTCTGGCCTCAGGGTCCAGGAGAGCTGTGCAGGGTGCTGTTACTGGTTTGCCTTTATTCACAATTGTAATACTTTGACCTCTATGGGTATTTGCAATTA
This sequence comes from Arctocebus calabarensis, assembly GCA_963573935.1. Taxonomy (NCBI): domain Eukaryota; kingdom Metazoa; phylum Chordata; class Mammalia; order Primates; family Lorisidae; genus Arctocebus; species Arctocebus calabarensis. Next base: position 15,644 of record CAUYON010180077.1, read on the forward strand.
ACTTTGATTTTTAAAAATATCACATTAAAATGTTACTTCCTCTTGATTGCTGAGTGGTTTCAGGCCCCTTTAATTTCATGCCCAAGGTGAGTGCCTTCCTCAACTCACCTGTGCAGCCCTGGTCAGGGTACTGAGCACCGGGGCTTCCTCCTTGCAGAAGCCTTCCTTCCTCCAGCAGGAGACACACCTGTCCATCATGTGCCATCAGCGGGGCCTCTCAGCCTCCCCGTCTGCTTCCACTAACCCTCTTCTCTTTGTACCTTCAACTCTAGGATGGTGACCCCCTTGCTGGCTTCCCTAAAGCTGCTCATTCTTGCAAGTGCTACCGATTTATTCTCTTTCTTCAACTACTCACTGTGAGCATGGCGTCTTCTACCTGTCACCACCCTGATAGACAACCACTCACGTAATAAATATATTTTATTTGTTTTGGAACCATTTTAAAAGGCTTTTATGAGAGGCATGTACAAGAGTGCCATATTTATTCATTAGTTCATTCATTCTTTAGGACACATATATAGATGGGATGGCAGAGATGAGAAAGAAATTTTATTTCTGCTACACTTAAGAAAGGCTTATTTACAAGTATTGGACATCATCAATGTGCATGTAAAACTAATCCCAATTTTAAAGACTCAGATAAGGGTGTTGGGTGGAATCACAAATAGAAAAACGTTTCTTTTATTTTTTGTAAAAAGGTTCCCATGTTATTTTATACCTGGTTTCAGTTCATGTTTACTCACCTTGACACTGACACTTCCTTGGAGTTTAAGCTGCAGCCGGATCATGTCCACTTCTTCCATTGTGCAAAGCTGATTAAGCTCAGAAACCTTCTTGGACATCTCATCAATCGCCACTTCGATGGGGTTCAGTTCTGTGCTGGCCTGGCTGACGACTTGTATTCTCTTCTTCACATAGGGGAACAAGTGGCTTGCTGCACAAAAGCCATAGAAATGAGTTTCAAGGTAGAGGGTTAGTTAAGGCTCAGGGATGCTCTGCAGGCCCACAGGGTCTTATATAATTTCAAAGCACACAGCACATCCATTCTACATTTTTTTAAAATATGGGAGTTATTTTTTTCTGCACAGTGCCACCCTCTTTCAGCCCTTAGCTTTTGTCCCAGCTCTCCTCCCCAGGCTCTTCTACCCTCACTGCCAACATGTCCTTGTGCCCAGGGCTCATCAAGATCTTTAGAGTTGCTCAATACTGGGAGAATCACAGCTTCCACTGCAGCTTGTAAATCAAACGTGAACTACACGACACCACAATCCCAACTACTTCTATACCGAATAGTGCATATTGTTAGAGCTTTGTTTTAGATTTTTTTAATTATGAAAGCTCTGGGTAAGTTTCGTACAGTTTGGATGTCAAACTATTCCCAGGTCGATACATAATCCGGAGATTCTTACCTCTCAGACCAGGGGACGTGTCATTTCCTGCGTATGCCTGTGGCCACCTGTCCCCCATCTGCCTCAGGAGCCCCTCCTGTGAGTTCCCATTTCATGTCTCATGCTGTGCTCACCTGAAATCCTTGCCTTATTTTTTACTTGACTCTTTCCTCTAACAGACCATGAGTAACTTGAGGGCAAGAATGTGTTATTTATTTGCATCGGCAGTGCCCAGCACCTAGCCGGCACTCTTTAAATGTCTGTGGGATGAATGAAAGGGCAACTGGCTCGTGGTAGATCTAGACAGGGCTGCAGGGACGCTGGAGACAACGTCTGCGTTCAGTTTACAGATGAAGCATCTGAATCCCAGTGTTTGGAATCTTGCCTTCAAGTACACAACTATGAGAACTTCTAACCCTAGGGGGATGACGGTATGTCAGGGAGAACTTCTAACCCTGGGGGGATGACAGGGTGTGAGGGAGAGGGGAGGGAGAACTTCTAAACCTGGAGGAATGACGGGGAGAGTGGAGAGAGGACAGCAAAGTTCAGGGCACCCTGTGCCTTTCCCAGGACATTGACCATGACCCTTGTAATATAAAACCTAAAGGGAACAGGGGTGTAAAGTAACTGTACTGACAATTTCTGCTCTGGCTGACTTTTCAAGAGTTTCTTTTTCTAGAGACAGGTTCTGGCTCTGTTGCCCAGGCTGGAGTGCAGTGAGTGGTGTGAATCACAGCTCACTAGCACCTCAAACTCATGGGATCCAGCCTACCTCCTGCCCCAGCCCCTCAGCCCTCTGAGTAGCCAGACTACAGGTGCTCCCCGCCTGGAGTGGTGAGGGCTCAGCTGATTTTTCTACTTTTTTACAGACAGCATCTCCCTGTGTTGTCCAGAACGGTCTCCAATTCCTGGCCTCAAGTGATCCTCCTACCTTGGCCTTCGGAAATTGAGGCACCATGCCCAGCCAAGGGTCTCCTTCTTAAAAGACAATGGAGACGGCCGCCTGCTCTCGCTGGCAAGCATTTTCAAATGGGGCTTGTGGGACTGAAACACCCTCTGGCTCCCGGACCTGTCCAGCTAACTCTGCGGCCCGCGCGGACCCAGGCGCCCCGCGGCCGCCCCCTGCCGGCACCTACTGGTCAGGACCGTGCGCCGCTTGCACTGCTCGGCCACCCCGCCGTGCTTCTTGCCGGACAGTGTGAAGGGCGTCTCGAAGACGAAGCGGTTGATGTTGTGGTGCATTTCGAAGTCTGTCTTCCGGTCCTCGATTTCCTTTTCCTCAAAGAATGGTGTGACATAGGTCACCTGGATGTAGGCGTATTTGGGGTCCAACTCCTTGGGGTTCACCTGTGTTAACACATTTTGAGCAAAGGAAGAGCGTGAGCCACGAGGCAGGAAAATCTATCATTCCTCAGTAGGAAGTTCCCATCCCTGGGAGAAAATGGGCAGTCATCACTTAGGAGCTGGGCGGGCCCACCGAAGGCCAGGCAGCGGGGAGGGGAGGGGAGGGGAGGGGGGGAGAGAAGGGGGAGGGGGATGGAGCCAGCTACCCCCATAGTGGAGGCTTCCCCGGTATGTGCCCACGTGTGGCATATTATGTAATTCTCAATTTTCTTTCTCTTCTGCAGGGAATGTCCACTCGCTTTTGTCTGGAATGGGAGCTCTCCGAGAGGGAATAGCTCTCTTTGTCCCTCTGTGGTTTAGACAAGTACTTAGACCCGGCTGTTGGCCTTGAACTCATGTTGAGGGAGACTCTTTGCCTGTGGGGCACGTTAGCTGATTAACCTGCTACATGATTGCCAGTTTTTGTTTTTTCAGTGTTTCAGGGTTCTTTACTAACCCTGCTTTGGTGAACAGGCTTGACAAAGAGCAGGGGGCAGGGGCAGGAGACCCGAGAAATTCTGGGGACTTGCCTTTGCTTTTCTGAGGTAAGAAGAGACGATTCTCAGCCTCTTTCCTCACCATCCCTTGAAGAATTTTTAAACTTCTTCTAATTTTCTCCATCTATCCACCCATCCCCCATCTGTGTGTTCATAGAGATTTGAGGAACCTGATGAACGCAATTATAATGCGTTCTAAGAATCACACTGTCAGGCGGACATGATTGTAACCATTTTGCAGGTTATAAAATGGAGATTCAGAGTGGCCAGGTAATTTCTCCAAGACCACCAGTTCATAAGTGGTGGTGCAGTGGGTTCAATACTCATGTCCTGACACCAAATTTGGCCCTTTTCTCTTCGCACCAGGATCCGTCTGTTCTTTCTACTGAGGGTTGACACTGCCATGGTCAGTCCAGCTGCCTGCCTTCTGGGGAAGGTGACCGCACCTTCCAAGCTAACGAGGAGAACGATGAACATGTGCAGCAACTGCTGCCTAGACCCAGTGGTCCCAGGGCCATGCCTTTTGAAATGCCAGCTTCTAAAAAAACAGGAAAAGGCCCAGTTACACAGTTCTGGGCACAAATCATCTTGCCTAGCTCCACCCCTGCCACACTCTCCTACCCAACCTGTGAGAATGATCCCCGGCCTCTCCTTTGTATTCCTCCCCATCATTGCACGTGCTGGGTTCTCACAATGCCATTTGCTTCCAGCAAACCCTTTCTTACCCGGCAATTCCCCCCTCAAACGTTACCTCCTCTGTGTAATGTTGCCTGACCAAGCATGAGCTGCCCTGGTATTCCCTTACCCTGAGCTTTCTTTGTACAACTTAGAGCATGACTCTCTGGTTACCACCACTTTCTTGTGTACCAATTAATTAGCTATCTGTACAGCTCCATGTGAAATGTGAGTTCTGGAAAAAAGATTCCATGTGCCCTAGCTCCCACTTCCGGGGTTGGTATGCAGCAGGAGCTTAATACAGGTTGGCTAATGGAGATGCTTGAGGAATCTAATGAAAGGATGCAACTGTACTTTAAGGAACCAAGAGGAGTGTAACTGAATGTTCACATTATAATATAATGTAACTTTCATGATTTAACAGAATATAGTTTTCATAA
>CAUYON010180079.1:0-16131 GCA_963573935.1 Arctocebus calabarensis
GCTTTAGCCCATTGAGCCACAGGCGCTGAGCCCACTGAAATTTTTATAAAACAAAAACAAGCAGCTATTTTAACTTGCTGCCTCATGTTATTATCTGTTGTTTAGGACTAGAAAATGAATTAATATTTAGGAGAATATTGCTCCTTAATTTTGAAAAACACACACCTCACAAACAGAAATATTTTGATAAGCTTTTTAGTGATGTAAAAGTAAAGCAAAAACACAATTCCAAAAGGGAGAAATCTGAGTCAATAAGAAAACGAACTCTTCTCTAAACAGTGTGGAAGAAGCCCATCTTTATTGTAAACGGAAAGAAACTTTGGTAAGTTTCTTAGACATCGATAGGATTTCAGTAGTAGCTAGAATGGTCCATTTTTAGTAAAGCAAGCTGTTCCCTGTAACAATGGTGAGAAGCAAGGCCAGAGAGATCTAGGAAGGCCCTCTTTCAGAAAAGCCGAAGAGTGCACTGTAAGCACAATGCTCCCAAATATTTAGTTTAAAATTTCCTCCATGTCATTGTTTTTTTCCTCATGTCTCCAAGATTCCAATAATCTTGGAATTTTGAGCAAAAAGCTCTCTGATGATCATAGCATGGTGTTAGCTCGTTTTGCGGCTTCCTGTAAGACAAAATGCCTTTAGGAGAGGACTGGATGGTAAACAATGACCCTCTGATGCACAGGATACCTGGCATCGTCAGAAAGGTGAAGGGCAACAGTCAGTGCTAACTGACAAAGCATGTAATGACTCCCTGCCAATCCCAGAAATATATTTCTCGAGCCATCATTTTAAGGTACACTATTATTTTATTTGCCACAAAGAAAGAAAAAAAAACACTGCCAATTACACTGTCATACAATTTTTTTAGAACTTAGATTGTTTTTATTCTTAAGAAGGGAAAACTTTTAGATTATTTAAATAAATTTTGTTTTTATTACATAGCACTCTTGTGTATACAATGAAACAAGAGTGACTAAATTGCATAAGATAGTTCCAGAACTTGTTTACATTAAGTCTGAATCTTCTGAGTCACTAGAATCTTGGTTTTTCCAAAAATAATAGAGTGATGCATTCCGTCTTCAGAGTGCCTTCCTACTGTCTTGGGTATTTTTCTTCAAGCCCGTGATACTAGTTTTGAAGCTGGTGGTGTTTAAATCTTGTTGGACTAAAGCAGCGGTTCCCAACCTGTGGGTCATGACCCACAGGAAGTATATTAAAGGGCCGCGGCATTTATAAGGTTGCGAACCACTGGTTTAAAGGAAAGGTTTTATACAATAAACAGACCACATATCCTTTTCTCAAATTAATCCTATATGCAAATGTTCAGACCAGCTAGGCAATATATAGACCAGTTTTGCCATCAGGGATATCTAGCAAGGTTGCATATGTAATGGCAAGGATACCTATTTCTGCTACCTGGCTGACAGTGTTTGGGTTAAAATGTGAACAGATCTGTACCTCAAACTTGATAAAATAAATACACTACAACACTTACAATTTTGGACTTCTGGCACTTAACTAGCTTGGGAACTTGGAAATTTTAGTTGAATTCCAAAGGAACATGGATCATCCCTCCCTGAAGGATGAATAATTTGGGAATATACATGTTACAAAATGCCTGTATTTATTTGTGATTTTTCACATGTACTTATTGATATATATATATATTTTAAATGTAAGTTGTCCTTCCAAGAGTTTTTTCATTATAAGTAAAATGTCAGCTTGTCAAATTAAATTATAGATTATAAATTACTATCATCTTCATCCTTCACACGTATATTATGACATTGACTTACAGAGACAAGGAGCAGGAAAACTTTAGCTAATGTAATAATTAGAGAAAGATGAGATAATTAAGAAATATATTTATACAGAGATTGATTAAAATTACCCTTATACTGAAATTATTGAGGTTAAATGAAGGTAGAAAACATTGTTTAAGAAACTTAATCTAACCTACTATTTAATTTTCAAATCACATTAAATATTGAGGTGCATATTTTCTTTTCTTTAGAACCAGAAATTAGAATATATTTCATAAATTGAAAGTCCACGAGGATGTGCTTTTCAGTCCAAGTATAACACACTGAGCACACACACTTCTCTAACAAGAACTTTCCATTGTTGTCCAAAACATTGAAATATTACCTTTTGTTTAATTTTGCTGTCCAGAGTATCTACCATGATTGCACACATGATTACAATCACAGCTACTTCAAAACAGTTACCTGCTGGCTGACCTGTTATAAAGACTCTATCTAATCTAATGTAATTACTGGACAAATTTTCTTAAGGTAATTGCAAACCAAAAAATAAAATGCAACTTCAGGAAATCTGACTTCCAAACCCTGACTTAATTCTTATATTTTTAACTAAGAGTAATACAATAGCTGAACTGAGATAACTAAGTGGTAGGGTTCATGTCCTTCTATCCTTTATACAGAGATAGCTGATTCTGTTTTCTTCATTGCTGGTTGCATGCTGTCTTCACATCCTACTTCTTTCTCCTCATGCAAAGTTCCCACAAAGCTCAAACTATTCAGTAGTGTGCATAGAAGAGAAGTTCATTATTAACAAGTCATCAAGATTGATTTGCCTTTGTGCAGAGAGAAAAAAACTTTTCCACTTATCCTTTCTTTTTCTGAACTCAAATCTCATACTGGATTAACTTTTCAAGAGCACATTGACAAGACCCAGAAATGAAGAGTTATCAAATTTTCTTCTCAGAATCATATTATTTAGATTAAAAGAGTTCTTATTCACGTGTGCATTTTCATAAGGAAGTTGCCTTTAAAGTGTGTCTTTGAAATTATAATTGTTATTATAAAATTAATAATACGTGAAATGAGGGTCAACATTAGCAATCGAACACATCAGGCAAAAACAATTACGATGAAGGATATATAGACCCTATTGGATGAATATCATTTTTTCTCAAAGTTATTTCTTTACTTAGTTAAAATTTACAGATAAAATTATATATAGTTGTTGTATAACAGCAGTGCCCCCAACCTTCGGACCAGTTCTATGGAAGACAATTTTTCCATGGACCCATAGGAAAGGGTTGTTTGGGGATGATTCACGTGCATTACATCTCCACCTCAGATCATCATTCAGTCATTAGAGTCCCATAATAAGTGGCAAATTAGAGCCCTTACATGTGCAGTTTACAGTAAGTTACATGCCCCATGAGAGAGAATCTACTGGGGCTACTAGTCTGACAAGAGGTGGAGCTCAGGTGATGATGTGAGCATTAGGGAGTGGCTATAAATGCCAATAAATCTTTATTTGCTCACACACCACTTGCCTCCTGTTATGTGACTCAGTTCCTAACAGGCCACAGACTGGTAATTGTTGATGTCCCAACGGTTGGGGACTGCAGGTGTACAACATAATATTTTGAAATAGATGTATATTATGGAATAGTTAAATCTAGCTAAATAAAATATGCATTATCTCAGCTATTTTCATGGTGAGAACATTTAGCATCCACTGTCTTTGCAGTTTTCTAGAATACAATATATAATCATTAACTATAACCATTTTCATGCTATACTTATTCCTCCTATTTAAATAATAATTTTGTATCCTTTGACCAATATCTCCCAATTTTCAATGGCCCCAATCTCTGGTAATCATCATTCTACTCTACATGAGAGCAGAATTTTAGATTACACAAATGAGGGTACAAAGGTCATCTCTTTGATAAACGAAATCCACATATCCATATGCAATCAAAAGAATGAAATTAGCTCACATTATATACACAAATCAATTTGAAATGAATTAAAAATCTAAACACAAGACATGGGACTGTGAAATTTCTAGAAAAAATTAGGTACAAGTCTTCTTGACAGTGTTCTGGAAAAAAAATGTATTGGATATGACTCTCGAACAATAGGCAATGTATGCAAAAATAGACAAGTGGGATTACATCAAGCTTAAAAACCTATGTGTAGCAAAAGAAACAATAGAGTGAAAAACAACCTATAAATGAGAGAAAATAGTTGCAAACTATACATCTGACAAGGGGTTAAAAGCCAAAATGTATAAGGAACTCAAACTTCCCAATAGCAAGAAAATAAATAATCCAATAAATAAAAAAAATAAAATAGCATCAAAAGGAATAAATTACTTAGGAAAAAATATAACCAAGAAGGGAAAAAAATCTGTAAAATGACAAAACATTGATGAATGAAATTGAAGATGGCAAGTAAATGGAAAAATATCCTGTGTTAAAAAATAATTTAAAAAGATGGGCAAAACATTTTGATATATATTTTCAAAAGATATACAAATGGCCAAAGTGCATAAAAATGATGAAAGTCATTAATTGACACAAGGAAATAAAAATCAAAACCACAGTGAAATATCACCTCATCTCTGTTAGAATGGCTATTGAAAGACCAAAGATAATAAGTATGGGCGAGAATATTTAGAAAAGGAAACCATTGTACATTGTTGGTAGAAATGTAAATTAAAACAGCCATTATGGAAAAGAGTATGGAGGTGACTCAGGAAACTAAACATAGAGTTACTATATGGTCCAGCACTTCCACCACTGGATATTTATCCAAAAGAGATGAAATCAATACATCAGAAAGATAACTGAATTCTCACACTCATTGCAGGATTATTCAAAATAGCCAGGACATGGAATTAAACTATGTATCTATTCATTAATGGAGGAATAAAGACTCTATATAATGGATACTCCATAAAATGGAATATCATCCAGTCTTAAACAAAAAAAGGAATCCTGTAATTTGTGACAAAATGAATGAACCAAGAGGAAATTTTGGTATACAAAATATGCCAGACACATAAAAATAAATATTGCCTCATCTCACAAATGTGGAATCTACAAAAGTCAAACTCATCAAAGCAGAGAGTAAAATAATGGTTACCAGGGGCGAGGGATGGAGACAATGGGAATATGTTGGGTAACGTTTCAGTTACATAACTGAAATATATATATAATATCTATCTATCTATCTATCTATATACACACACACATATATATGACATTTATAAGTATGTGTGTATGTGTGTGTGTGTGTGTGTGCACACATACATTTTCATCAGCTCAAACAAAAATGTTCTCATGTCTTTCCTGGCATTCCTCCACCCCATACCTTTTTCCTCAAGCAATCACCGATAGGCTTTTTGTCACTATAGATTCTGCCTGTTCTAAAGCTTCAAAAATGTGGAATTATATAACATTCATATCTTTGTATCTAACTTCTTTCACTTAGCAGAGTGTTTGTTAGATATAGCCATGTTTAAGTAACAATAGGTTGTTACTTATTTTCCTGAGTTTTATTCATGATTTTAATAAATAAAATTTATTTAATCATTTATTTTTTGCCTAAAGATATTATTTATTGCCTAATATCATTTACTATCATAAGTGCTTGAGAAGAGTAGACTGCTAGTGGGGTTAATCCAATGGTGTAACCACTTTTGAAAACAATTTGGCAGTAGCATATGAAGTTAAATGAATACTTACCACTTGATCAAGAAGTTTAGTCAAAAAGTTAAAATATATGTCTGCACAAGATTTATTAATTACATTTGCCTTACACTAACTTGTAAGGTCTAATGAGATTGGCCTAGGGCACTTGTAATGGATTCCTCATTCTGAGAAAGGTGCGTAGGACTCCTCTAACCATTCAAGGAACAGAAATCAGTATCCAGGCCTTTCAGGCAAAATAAATTAATTTTTAAGATAAATACAATCGGTCAATCTATGCCAGATATTCTCCCAAGTGATCTAACCCAGGCATCTACATAACAGAAGTTTAGTTAAAACCTTTGTTAATAATAAAAACACAGATTCAGATTTTTATCTACTCTTTTCTTATCTCTCTCAAAAACAGACATTTGGGCTTCATGATCTTGGCAAAGTATCTTTGCTCATTCATCCTACTTAGAATGAGCCTCTCCTTTGCCTTTGCTGTAATTTGAGTGTGTTTCCCCCAAAGTTCATGTATTGGAAACTTAATCCTCAATGCAACAAGACTGAGATGTGGGACCTGAAAGATGTGACTGAGTCATGTGGCCCTGCCCTCATGAATTGGTTAGTGTCACATCACAGGACAGGATGAGTTATGTTGGGAGTGGGTTGGTTATCTACAGAGTGGATTTCTGTTAAAATAAGTGTAGCTCTTATGTGTGCATTTTCTCTTCCTTCCTGCCTTCCATCATGGGATGACACAGCAAGAGAGGATCTCACCAGATGCCCCTTTACCTTGAACTTCTCATTCTCCAGAACTACAAAAAATAAATCTCTGCTTTTTATAATCCCAACCTCAAATTCACTTGTTATTGAAGCACAAAACAGACTAAGACAGAAAATTGTTACCAATAAGTAGGGCTATTGCTATAACAAATATCAGATAATGTGGAAGTGGCTTTGAAACTGGGTAATGTGTAGAGGCACATTTTAAATTATTTTAAAGAATTTAAAAGATCAGGTTAGAAAAAGCCTAGATGTCTATGAATACAGTATTGGTGTGATTCTGGTGATGGCTCAGAAGAAGAGGAGAGATTAGGGAAGTCTGAAACTTCTTAGAGCTAACTCGAGTAATCATGATAAGAATGTTGGTAGAAATTTAGACAATAAATGTCATTCTGATGAAGTTCCGGACAAAAAAATGGAATAGGTTGCCAGGAACTGGAGTAAAGGCCATCCTTGTTATAAAGTAGCAAAGAACTTGGCCGACTGTGTTCATGCCCTAGGGCTTTATGAAGGACAGAATTTAAGAGCAATGAAGAACGACATCAGATGAAAGAAATTTCTAAGCAAAATATCGGAGGAACGGTGAGGCTACTTTCAACCACTTACAGTAAAATGAGAGAAGAAACAAATGGTTTAAAGAGGGGATTTATAATTAAAAGTGAAGCAAAACAGAAAAATTTGAAAAACCTTTAACTCAGCAAAGTAAAGGCCAAAAGAAACCCTGTTTAGCAGGGCAAACTGAGGATTTGGCCAAGTGACTCTTTGCTAAAGAGATTATCACAAGTAAAGGGAAGGTGCTCTTCATCAAGAAAATGAGACAAAAACTCCAGCGGCATTTAAGAGATCTTTGAGGCTATATTTCTCCTGGAGTCTCAGCATTCACTGACCTACGCCACCGCCAGTGTCTGCTTCCTGGATTTCCATACAGCATTCCTTGGCTAGTCCAGCCAGGACTCACGTGGACACAGGTTAGGTGTGATTCATCACTCCAGATGCAAGCGGTAGGCCTGGTGACGTTCACATGGTGCTAATACTATAGACCTGGAGTTTGCAAGCTGTGGAGCCATGGTGGCCTCCACCTCGATTTCAAAAGAAATATCAGACATCCTGGGAGCCTAGGCAGAAACTTGCCAAGGAATGGAGCTGCTTCAAAGAGTCCTGAGCAGAACAAGGCCTAGCAGAAGTCTCCCAACCACAGAGATCTCCAAAACTGCAGAGCTCGGAGTATGCAACTCCAGGCTGGGAGGCTGCAGGCACTAGACACCAACCTGTGAAAGCTGCTACCTGGTGGTGACTGACCCCAGCAAAGCCACAGGGCTGGGCTGCCTCATGCTGTGGGAGCCCAGTCTCTGTTCCATTGTGTCCAGGTTGTGGGACATGGAGTCAGAAGAGATAATTCTCCTCCTTTAATATTTAATGTCATTTGCCTGCTGGGTTTTAGATTTTCTGGGGACTGGTTATATCTTTCTTCTTATTTATTTATCTCTTTCATAATAGTAATATTTATCCTATACCTGTTCCATCACTGTGTTTTCAAAGCAGGTAACTTGCTAATCTCACAGCCTCATAGCTGGAGAGGAATTGGCCTCAGAATAATTTGTGCCTTGATTCTCACCCATATCTGATTCAGATGACACTCTGGACTTGGACTTTTGAATTGGTGTTGAATGTGTTGAGACTTAGGGGCTATTGAGATGAAATACATTACTCACATGAGGAGAATATGAATTTGGGGGTCCAAAGGCAGAATGCTATGGTTTGAATGTACCCTGCAATGTTCATGTGTTGAAACTTAATAACCAATGAAACAAAGTTGAGAGGTCAGACCTTTAAGAGGTGATCGATTAAGTCAAGAAGACCCAATGGATTAATGTTATCACAGGAGTGGGTTACTAACAAAAAGAGGAGTTCAGTCTGTGTGTTATTCTGTTTTGTGTGGGCTATAAAGGAATACCTGAGGCTGGATAATTTACAAAGAAAAGAAGTTTATTTGACTCAGAGCTCTGCAGACTGTACCAAGAGCATAGTACCAGTATCTGCTTCTAATGAGAGCTTCCGGGAGCTTCCAATCAAGACAGAAGGTTAAAGGGGGAGCAGGCAAGTCACATAGAAAAAGCAGGAGCAAAAGAGAGAGGAGCTAGTGCCAGGCACTTTTAAAGAACCCGCTCTCCAATGAACTAATAAAGCCAAGAACTCACTCATTATGGTGGAAGGGCACTGATCTGCCTGTGGGATCGAAACACCTCCCACCTGGCCTCACCTCCAATGCTGGGGCTGGAATTTCAACATGAGATTTGGAGGGGACACGTGCATAGCCCGCTTCCTCTCTCAAGTGCTGTGCCCTCTTGCTCTCAGTCTCCTGCAATGAGATGATGCAACAAGAAGACCATCTGAAATGCAGGCCCCTTGACCTTGAAAATCCCTGTTTCTGGAGCTATAAGAAATAAATTTCTGCTTTTTATAAATTATCCAGTCTCAGATATTTTTTTATAGGAGCACAAAATAGACTAGGAAACCTTTTAAGTAACTTCTTTCTTTATCATTGAGCCCCAAAAGTAGTGAAGTAGCATTTCGATAGACAAAGGAAAAGACTACTGTTGGATACGTAGAAGCCTGAGAAGAATTTCAAGTCTGTGTGTGTGAATGCGTGTGTGTGTGCAGACACCTAGTTGTATAAGGAGAACCTGCTATGAATCCTACTTGCTGGCATGGCAGGCATCCTCAAACTTTTTAAACCGGGGGCCAATTCACCTCAGATCGTTGGAGGGCCGGACTATAGTTAAAAAAAAAAAAAACTATGAACAAATTCCTATGCACACTGCACATATCTTATTTTGAAGTAAAATGCAAAATGAGAACAAATACAATTTACACCAATGCATGTGGCCTGTGAGCCGTAGTTTGAGGACCCCTGCGAGAAAATATAGAAATGCTGCTATTTCTAAATCATCACAATATTACTGTGGCTTACAAGTATCCTTAATACAAAATGATTTCATCACATTGGAAATCCTCCTTGTTGACTTACATTTGTTCTATTTTGTCTTGTCAAATTAGGTCAGTCATTGAGGGAAGGAGGAGAGAATTTTCTTGCATCTATTGTGGGCTTGAAGAAGACTTTGTATAGATTCCCATTCAACTTTTTGATAATAATTTATTATAAAGAAGTAGAATATGCTTTAGTGAGTCAGTCAAATCGACAGAGCATCTCTCTCTACATCCTGAATTACAGTCAATCATTTTTAAAATTAAATTATTCCATGAATTATTTCTGTCTCATAAAATGACAAATATGGATTAGAATAGTAGCAACCAAACCCTGCTATGGAAGGTGACTCTCACTGATCTCAGACTTCTCTCCTACCATTACCAAGGTCAAAAGGCAGACCACTCAGAAAACCTCATTAATAAGCCACTCTTCCTTTACTTTCATTCTAGGATTTTTCACCATTAAAAAAAAAAAAAGTTCAGCATTCTTTGTTTTTCTTTCTGTCTTTTTTTTTTAAGCATCATGTCTGGTCTCTATTTTCCTTTGTGTCTTGTTTCCCTATATTCCTGTCCTGCCTTATTTTCCTGCAGAGATGGCCTGTGTAGGATTCTTGATGAAAGTGAGAAGTGAATGACCTTGAAGTTTTTGTACACGATTTCAGTTAGACAAATATGGATGTGGGAAGTTTTGGTCCACCAGGTCCTTTCAACCAAGACAGTGAAAAGAAACCTGCGGAAAATAATGGGTTAACTGGATGGGAAAACCAAACAGCAGCGTTTTCTTTCACCATCAAAGCATCTCTTCTCGCATTAAGGAATTAATGCTACTGCTGCCCACAGTCTAGTCATAAATGTACCTATCCCCTGAATATTCATCCTTTTATCTTCATGTTGTTCTCTCAAAATCAGTAAATCTTAGTACCAGAAAGATTCCAAGAAGTCAATAGGTTATTTTAAAAAAGGTAATTAAAGGGCATGTCTTTTCAGTATATTACCAGTCAACAATATTCCCACATGTGTTGATTTTTTAATCTGGATAAATTCAGTATGAATGAAGAACACACAATATGGTTTAGAAGCTTTCTTTGAATCTATGGTTGGTAAAACCACTTTTCCTTGGGCTTGTATTATTGCACGGGTTATGTAAATTAATACTGTTAGGTCATAAAGGAACTAGAGTGTCTCCAAGAGATTCTGGAAGAGCTATGTGGCTACTTCTATCCAAAGAGAAAGAAGAATGAATAGAGCCCATTTTTGTTCATTTTGTTTTGTTTTACTTTGTGCGTGTGTATGTGTGTGTGTGTGTGTGTGTGTTTTATTTGCACAGGATCAGAGGCTTTAATGATAGGCAATGGGCAACATGCACATACAATTAAGAGTTTTCCAGAAAACCAAGTCATAATGAAATACTGAGGAGAAAACTGACATTATGCTTGATTTGTTTGGGGAAAATGGATGTTTTGAATTAACGTTGGGATAGTAAGTGCTAGTTGAATTTAATGAGCCAGGAAATGGGAGCAGGAATAGTAGTAGCATACATTCCACTAGTATCAAGGATTTAAAACTATTTTCATTTTTCTCTCTTTCCTAAATAATAGCTTCACTATTTTTGGAATAAAAATGAGGCCTCTATCTAAATTGAAATTACTTTTTCTTATGAAATATTTTATAATACATTTGTAATAACTAGAATAAATGTAGAAAAAGCAAAATTATAAAATAAACTCATCACAAGAAAACTGCATGTAGCATTATTAGAGGAGTAGTTAAATATATTAGAATTGTTTTTAATGAATAAATGAATTTTAATTTGATTTAAAAATGACTTAAGACATGTTTGGTTTTCTGTAGATTTATAAATGGCCAGGATGAAATTGGAAAGGTATACAAACTATTACAAAGTGTTGTCAACATATAGAGAATATTTTATAAATATTTTTAAGTTTTATAATGAATATTATATAAAGGTACATTTATCTATAATTTCCCATTTTCCCTATGTATAGCAACTTTAGGGATGACATTTGGGATACCCTGGATATCCTACATTACAGATTCCTTATGTTTCAGGTATGGTCCAGGGAATACCCCAGACATGTGTTAGGAATGCAGATTCTCAGGCCCTAACTGAAACTTTCTGAATTATAATACTTAAACAAGGTACTCAGATAATTCATACACATATTAGAGCTGAAATGGCTGTAATAGAGCTTGGTATTATAATTTAGTTATGTCTAATTGAACTTTCCACAATTGTGGAAATGCCCGTGTCATCCAGTACAGTAACCACTAACCATATGTTGGTATTGAGCACTTCAAATATGGTTAATGCCGTTAAGGAACCGATCTTTTTGTTTTATGTGATTTTAATTAATTTAAATTTAAATAGACACTGATGGTCAGTGGCTAACATATTGTATAGTACAGCTGTACCTTTTAATTGAAATATATCTATGGGAGCAATATTAGCCTCTAAAGCTGTAAACATTTGATCTTTTTTATATCATTAGTCCTCGGGGGCTTTTATAGCACACTGATATTTCTAAATCTTACTTATTCTGTACCATTCCTAGGATGTTCTTGTACATATTGCATATTATTGCAGAATAACTGCAGTTATTTTTTTACATGGCCATTGCTTACCATGTCCTCACCATCAACCTAACACCAAGAAGATTTACTGTAAGCATCTCAAGAGAGATCAAGTCTTAATGATCTGTATATTCTTGTACACCTAGTACCAAGTTTGACAAGTACAAGGTACTCAGTGAAATTGCATTGAATTGAATTGGCAGAGAAACTCATTCATGGGCATTTATTTTAATAATACACGGTAGAGCATGGCTTTAAATTTAACACAACATTATCTTGGACAATATCCATTAGTGCTCATCCCACCAAAAACAAAAGCAGATAAACAAATAAACAATAACAATACAATCTTGCCTAGTTATAATTAACTTCAACCCTTTATAATCAGGCTGATATAAGGAAAATGTTGATACAGATTAGTAAGTATGTTATACAACCTGGCTAGGTTATTTATAAACAACATGCAGATGAACAATGTGTACTGCCAGTTCTGAATTGGAAAGACATGAGTAGAGGTGGACCTAGGACACAGAAGAGGAGAAGCCTCCCTGACAACGGCTGGCTGAGCACTCAGAGTGAAGAAAATTCTCCAGAGTCCCAAACTGATACAAGCTGAAAAACTAGCTGTAGAAGATGAAGAATGTGGGGTCACTGGTACACACCCTGACCCTCATTCCAGAGTGTAAATATGCAAACACACTGACCAATAGTGCAAACAGCCAGGCAAACAGTTGGCAGCCTGAGCAGATGGCTTTTAATGCCTTCCTCGTCTTCTTCTTTTTGATTTTCCAGAGGAGGAGCAAACTTCCTGTGGCAAAGATAGCTTCTGACTTCAGACTTGACAGTTTTTCTCATCACATTCTTAAATTGTGGTGGTTTGTGGATGGTCTATTGCACCAATCCATGTACTTTGGTCATTCCCATTTCCTTGTAAACCAAGATAAGCATACTTTAAGATTTGAATTATCTGTCCCTCTGTATTATTTTTAATTCATTAGACTTTAGGAATGATGTGTAACATTGGACAATTGAGTACACCAACTCTTTCTAGAAAAATTTGTACAAACCTTGTTGCTAAATATCACTGTAGTCACCCTCAAAGTACATCCCTTGGGAAGGTATGCACCTGCACCAGTATCCAGTCCCCCCTTCAAAGCAATTTTAGAACTCTTTTTCTGAAATGACCATCAGAGCTATTGTCATACAAGGTCTGACAATTGAGTTTGTGAACTCGTCTAAGAAAAAGTACCTTGAAAATGGACTAGGGCCTGGTGTCAGTGCACTGCTTCCCAAGGGGAATACTTGGAAGGCGATCACAGTAATATTCAGCAATGAGGTATGTAGCACTTTTTCTAGGATGAGTTCGCAAACTTAAGTGTCTTACCTCAGATTAGGATACACAGTAGAACCTCCCTAGTTGACCACTACTCTGTATTGACCATCTCCTCAAGTTGACCAAATTTTCAGAGACTGGACATACACCACATGTATGTATCAGAACCGTAGGCCAAGCTCTTATGTGAACCATCTCTGTATACTGACTAGTTGGTTACAGTCCCTTGGGTGGTCAAATTACAGAGAATCTACTTGAGAATATTTTGTAAGATAAATCTCATAAAAATAGTTCATTTTTTGATTATTCCTTCATATTTATCTAGAGTTCCAGAAAACAGAAGTCTTTTGCTTATTTTAATCATTTATTATGTATAATCATTTATTATTACTTGCCATTAAGCCTCAAAAATGATGATTCTTATTTCATCTCACTCAATCCTCTTTATATTTTGAGTGGAATATTTTAAACCAAATCCTACCATATTATTATTTTCTCACTAAAAATTTCACTATGAATTTCTAACAGATAAGTATTTTGTACAAATTAGACAACACTGGGAGGCAGAGGAAGATCACTTGAGCCCAAGAGTTCAAGGAGGCTGTGGTGTGCCATGATGATGCCGCAGCACTCAAGGTTGGTGATGAAGCAAGATGCCATCTTTAAATAAATAAATATATAAAGCCACAATATGATATCATTACCACTACCAAACAGAGTAACAATTTACCATGTAACAGTCAGTCCCTTTTCAATTTTCCTCATTATCTCAAAATTATCTTTTCTCAGTTGGTAGTTTTAAATAAAAAAATCTAAGCAAGGTACAAACTGCATTTGTCTGATATGACTCTTAAAACATTTTTCTTACAAATTGTAGTACAAACACAACATGCAATCTTCCTTCTTAACAAATGTTATGTATACAATATAGCAATGTTAACCACAGACAATTTGTACAGCATATCTCTAGGCCTTTTCATCATGCATAACCGAAACTGTTAAACACTAACTCCCCGTTTTCATATTCTGCCAACCCCTGAAAGGCACCATTCTCTTCTCTGCTTCCATGTATCTGATTATTTTAGATTTCCAGCACAGGTATAATCCCGCAGTATTTGTCCTCTGACTGGCTTATTTCATTTAACTTATGTCCTCATACTTACATCACATAGGCAGTATATACTTCTTTTCTTTTCTTAAGGGTAAATGATCTTTTCCACTGTGTCTACATACTAATGGATAACAATTCCCCCTCTCCTTTCAATGATGTATATTTATCACAAAACTGGATCCTTTGTGCTATAAAATTTCCCACTTTCTGATTTGGCTACTTGTATTATAGTTAAATAGTTTTCTAACAGTAGTGCAAAGGCTTTAAGAATTTTTCAATAATGACATTGTATTTGTTTTCATAACTTCCTATAAATGGATTTAACTTGTAGTTTTGAAAGGCTGAAAGATGTGAACCATCTCTGTATATTGACTAGTTGGTTACAGTCCCTTGGGTGGTCAGGGAAAGGGACTGTAAGGCTTTCTGAAGAACGACATGTGGAAAAAAAAATAGTTTCAAAAAATCAAGTGTGGAACTTCTATTGTATAGGAGAAAATAGAGGTTAACACTTTTTCAAGGAGCTCACATAATCTGAAGCAAAGTCTTTCAGAGTCATAACACCATTTTTGTCACTGTATTCTTAAATAAAATCTACTGACACCTTGTCCAACTAATAGAGGATCAATTTATTTATTATTTTGAAAAACACATATCTATTAAAAATTGACTTATTGACACATGGCATAATAATTGGATGATAAACTCCACTTTCTATCTTGCATCCAGAAGTGCTCTATACCCTCTGAGTTTGTACTGCACTGCCCTCTGGAGGAAAGAACTCATTATAGCACATGTTTTGTAATTTTAGAAAAAAATCTTACATACTTCAATAAAGATAAACTGTATATCAAGAACGCATGATTCACGGCAATAGCAAAAGAAAAAAATATATCAAAATAAAAATGGTATAACTTACGTTAACATTTAATGGTCATTATTGAGCAGTGTGTTTTTATTCATATCAAGTATTTTAACTTTAAGAATTATACATCTCAAAAAAAAAGAATTATACATCTCTATTGACTTTTAAAATAAGACAGTAAATTTTTATGTGTCTAATATTCATAGTTCAAATTCTGAACCCATCAGATTTACCTTCCTGATATTCAGTTTTCCCCTTTCATTTTAAATATGTGTGGGATTTCCTGTTTAAAGAAAAGGGTTTTTTAGTAACTTGCCATAAGTTTTCATATGTAGTAGTAAAGGTTAGTTCATTACAATGTGAGTATGTAGAGTGGGTTAGTTTAAAAAACTGAGATTAATATTTTTATAATGAATAAAGCTATCAAACTCGCCTAATTGATAAAATCAATGAAACCAAGAAAGAAAGATGGAAAAAAACTTTTAGCAGACCTCAGTGATTTTATGTTCTCTTTTTCACTTTGTAAATTACTGTTTTTATAAAATTTCTGTCACATAAACAAATGCAGGATGAACTTTATGACACAAAATTTGTGAAAAATGGTATAGTGGGCGTGGCGCCTATAGCTCAAGTGGCTAAGGCGCCAAGCACATACATTAGAGTTGGCAGGTTCAAATCCAACCCAGGCCTGCCAAACAACAATGACAACTACAACCAAAAAATAGCCAGGCATTGTGGTGGGCACCTGTAGTCCCAGCTACTTGGGAGGCTGAGGCAAGAGAATCGCTTAAGCCCAAGAATTGGAGGTTGCTGTGAGCTGTGATGCCACATACTCTACACAGTGCGACAGCTTGAGGCTCTGTCTCAAAAAAAAAAAAAAAAAGGTATAGTGACAGTGTTGGCACTATTTTGTATCATGAATATCTTCTATTACGATCTCCACGTACGATCTCTTACGATTATTTGTTCTGTATTAACTTAGTATGATAAAAGAAGTTATTTCTGTT
>CAUYON010180080.1:0-13536 GCA_963573935.1 Arctocebus calabarensis
ATTTACAGTAGACTAAAAAAAGGGAGAAGAGGGGGAAAGGAAAATAAAGAAGAAAGGATAAAGTCACCTTCAAGTATAAATATAACAAAGTATGTATTGATTTGTATTAAAAACTATTCAAGAAAATGAAATAAAATCTAAATTAATGGAAATATAGTCCTTGTGAATGATCTAATGGCACAGAATTATTAAGGTAACAATTCTTATAATCTTTATCAATAGATACAGTGCAATCTCAATCCCAAAAAATTACAGCAAGCTATTGGTTAGATAATGACTGACTCATTTCCAACCATCAATACTATACACTACACTGAAAAAGGAAAAATGAGATAATCCCTGAACCTGATTTCAAGCTGATAAGCCTACAGCTATCAAGAGCTCATAATGTTGGACAAGGAATATACACTTAGATATACAGAACAACATAAATAGACTCATTCAAATACACTTGGATATCACACTCAGAATTTGATGCCACCTCACACCTATTAGGAAAGTTATTGTCAAACACATGAATGATAACAAGTGTGGTAAGGATGTGGAGAGAAGTGAACCTTGTGTATTGTTCATGAATAAGCCATGTTTTGTGTATAACAATTCCAATTAGACTGTTATAAATTTAGCATATTAACTTAAATCCCCATAGTAATCACTAAGAAAGATCTCTAAATATACACAGAATTCAATAAGAATGAAATAAAAATATTTCACAACTCTTAAATATAGACCCTGGTGATGATTACAAAACAATGTGAATGTATTTAATACCACTGAACCATACATTTTTTAAATGATTAAAATAGTCAAGTACACACACACATATATACTTACATATTTATATATCATATATAGTACCACAACAAAAAGTCTAGTAACTAATCACTCACTAAACTCTAAAGCAAAAAATAAAAGATCCCAACAAAACCCAAACTCAAAAAAAGACAGTAATGAAGTGGGAAAAGTACATTAGATTATGATGTACAGAGAGAAAATGGCAGAAGTTCTCCTTAAGAACTATTACTTTAACTGTAATAAACTAAACACTTAAGATGCAGATACTGAAAAAATAGATTAAAAAAAAACAAGACCCAATTATATGTTATATACAAGGTAATCCATACAGATGTAAATGTGCAAAAAGGTTCAAAGTTAAAAGATGGCAAAAGATATCTTATATAAATAAAAATGAAAAGATATGTGGTAGCTAAAGTACTATCAAACAAAATAGACCTTAAATAACCAACTGTAACAATAGACAAGGTAAGGCATTATATGTTGATAAATGAACACATTTTTTAAGACTAAAAAATTTAAAAGGTATATGCACCAAACAAGAATTAAACAGGATCCAAATAGAAGGAAGAAACAGATTTCTAGGATAACAATTTAAAATGTAAATATCATACCTTCGATAATGAATACAACATTTAGGCAAAAGATCATATGAGACATAGAGAACATTCATAACGATATAAACCAGCTCCCCAAGAAAAATCTACAGAACACTGTCCAAAACAACAGTTCACATATTCCTGATTGCACATGGAATGTTTTTCAGAATAGACCATGCTTTAGGCTCTTAAACAAATATCAATACATTTAAACAAACAGAAACAATGCACATGTCTTTTCCAAACACAACTGAATGATGCTGGAAATCATTAACAACAAAAACAACAAAACTAGAAAATTCACAAATACAGAGAAATTAAGCAATGTACACTTAACACCAAAATATCACAGGAAAAAATGACAATGGAAGTTAGGAAATACTTGGAGAGGAATGAAAAGAAAGACACAATATAAGTTTGCTGGACGTCTGGGGAACAACAAAGGCAATGCCTAGTGGGAATTTAACACATGTAAGTATTTACATTAAAAAGAAAGAAAATTCTTGGGCGGCACCTGTGGCTCAAAGGAGTAGGGTGCCAGACCCATATACCAATGGTGGCAGGTTCAAACCCAGCCCTGGACAAAAGCTGCAAAAAAAAAAAAAATAATAAAAATAAATAAATAAATAAACCTGAAAGTTTACGGCTCTGCCCCTGTGGCTCAACAGGCTAAGGCACCTGCCACGTACACCTGAGCTGGCAGGCTCGAATCCAGTCCAGGCCCACCAAACAACAAGGATGGCTGCAAAACCCCCCCCCCAAAAAATAGCTGGGCATTGTGCAGGCACCTGTAGTCTCAGCTACTTGGGAGGTGGAAGCAGGAGACTCGCTTGAGTCCAGGAAATGGAGGTTACTATTTGCTGTTTTGCCACAGCAATATATCCAGGGTGAAAGCTTGAGGCTCTGTCTAAAAAAAAAAAAAAAAAAAAAAGGAAGAAAATTCTTAAATAATAATACAGTCTTACATTTTGAAGACTTGGCAAAAGATGAGCAACATAAAACAAAAGATGACAGAAGAAGAATGAAGATAACAGAGATGAAAACAAACCCAAATAATAGGAAGAAATTGTAGCATTCAATCAATTTGACAAAGCCTTAGCTTAACCAACTAAAAAAAGGGAAAGGACACAAATTACCATCACAAATAAAATGGCAGGCATTGCTACCAATATTACATAAATAGAAAAAATTGCAGTAGCTCACACCTGTGATCCCAGCAGTTTGGGAGGTTGAGGCAGGAGGATCACTTGAAGATAGGAGTTGAAGACCAGCTTGGACAGCAAAGTTATACCCCATCTCTACAAAAAAATTCAAAAATAAATATAATAAATTGTTTCAGTAAATTTCACCGTATAAAATTAACATACAAAAGTCACTTTTGTGTTTCTACACACTAACAATGAACTATTAAAAAAAAATAAAACAATTCCATTTACAATAACATAAAATCCAATAAGATATATAAGCACAAATTTAACTACGACAATGACAGGGCTTGGAGCCTATAATTCAGTGGTTATGGTGCCAGCCACATACACCAGGGCTTGTGGTTTAGAACCTGCAGTGGTGTGCAAAGCAACAATGACAATGACCACAAAAAAATGGGCAGGAGATGTTTGTGGGGGGAAAGAGGCAAGATGGCTGATTGAATACAGCTTTCAGCAGAAGCTCCCATCTAGAGGGAGAAATAATGGCCAAAACCAACCCAATAATGCTGAAGATCAGGAGCTTGGCTGAGAGAAAAGATTGTTGGGTAGGCATCACCCTTGCTGAGGCAAGCTTTGACTCCAAGGAAGCAAATTTCAGGTACAAAATGCATCCCAAAGAGGACAAGAATCCTTACTCTTCCCACTCCCATGAATATGGCTTGCTGTGTTATATCTATGAACAAGTAGTAAACAGAAGACCTTTTGTTACATTACAGAGGAGACAGCAGCTGAAGGTAGAACTCCTTCCCCATAGAGATACTGCTGTAAGCCCAGGCAGTCTCTTGTCTGGGATAAAAGTTGAACAAATATTTTCCCTGCCTTCCTGAACACCCAATCCACCCCTTCCCTCTTTTGGAAGTATACCCACTTCCTAGGGCAGGGAATCTTATGATCTGTGGGGAAGCTGCCCTGAAACTACAACTTTACTGGAAGCAGGGAGTCACAAGAAGAAAGAGACTTGCCCTGTTCTGGAAAGTGGATAGTGAAGGAACTTTGCTGCCATTGTGGTGGCACCACCCATTGCACCTCCAGCTCCTGCAACCCTTGTACTGTAGAGAAAGTAATATCCCCCACTTACATAAACCCACTTCTGTGACCCATCCCACAGTAACACCCCAGAATGGAGGTACCACCCTTGACAATGACACCTCCCTCACTGTGGAGGTGGCTCCATGGACCCTCCCACTGGGGTCAAATTTGGGAGATATGCCTACCCAATTCTTTGGAACACAGGGGGAGCATGACCTTGCCCACAGGGTTTCCAGAGGTGGAGTGTGGCCAAGGCAAATGCATGGTCTCTCAGGGAGAGAACCACACTCTGCAATGGCAACCCCAGGCTGGGTACATACTCAGGTGGAACACTCCCCAGTTTACAATGAACACCAGTGGGAATTAGGCCTGCACTCCTCCCAGTGCAGGTCGCACAGTGAGATAGCCTGTTTGGAGAGGCTTTGATTCCCATTTGACTCAGGTGCAAATCCATGGTGTACTTGAGTATTAGCGAGACCTAGGCCACAACTCTGTGGTGCTATCAGATGCTGGATATGATAGAGGTACAACGTGGGGAAAGAGGCACCAGTCTTCCTGGAATAATTCTTTTGCTAGGTGAGAATTTTTGACTCCACAGAGCACCAGAGCAAGTCACACATAAGCTGCCAGTGGATACCTACTGTCCAGTTGTTAGACAACTTTGCAACTCTCCCACTTGATCTGTGTTTGTGCAGACTGGGAATATTGGTTCGGAACTCTGGATCTGGGCTGAACATCTCAGGGACTCTGCACTATTATGCCCTGGTTGTGTTGTAGTGGGAGAGTCTGATTCTTCTCCTCCAGTTCTTGCCAATTGGGGGGGGGTCTTAGTAGCTTGCATTCCTCCACAAGTGAGATTTTGACCCAAACTCACTGACTAGGATTGGTCAGAGTCTAGCTGAGTATAGGACAGGGCCACCTAGTCTCATGATACCATACAGGCCCCCTGAGTCTCAGGCAGTAGTACTAAAATGGACCTTTATGAAGCAATAGTGGAAAAGCCTCAGTTACCAGTCCCAGCACTCTGGTATTAGGCTGGTTAATTACAACTCCAGGTGCCCTCAATTCAATTTCACATTCCCAACATCTCTAGCCAGTCAAAAATAACCATGAGAAAGAATCAATGGAAAAACTCTGGCAACATGAATAACCAGAGTAGATCAACTCCAAAGTACAAAAAAGAAGATGTAACAGAAAATCCCATTCATAAACAAATGGCTGAGATGTCAGAAATCAAGTTCAGAGTTTGGATGGCAAATAAGATTAAGAGAATTGAAGTAAAGTTGGAATTAGAAGTACAAAGAGTAATTCAAAAAAGTCTCAATAATTCAATGAATATAAAGATAATATCATTTGTCAATAACAAAGATATTTATATCAAAGATTTGTCAATTTCAAAGATATTGACAAAATGAAGCAAAAATTTGCATCCCTCAAAAACCTAAAAAATACAGTAGAATCCCTGAGTAATAGAATGCAGCAGGCAGAAGAAAGGATCTCTGGCATTGAAGAAAAACCTTGTGAATGTTCCCAAACACTCAAAGATGAGAAGTGGAGAGCAAAAACTAATCATTCCCTGAGAGAGTTGTGGGACCACTCCAAGAAAGCAAATGTGCACCTTACTGGAATTCCTAAAGGAGATGAGAATGATCCAAAAGGCACAGATGCTTTACTGCAAAAGATAAGAAAATAAAACTTCACAAACATGGCAAGATATACTGAACTTCAGATAGCAGACAGTTTCAGAACCCCAGCATGATATAA
The DNA here is from genome assembly GCA_963573935.1 of Arctocebus calabarensis. Lineage (NCBI taxonomy): Eukaryota > Metazoa > Chordata > Mammalia > Primates > Lorisidae > Arctocebus > Arctocebus calabarensis. The sequence goes on from CAUYON010180080.1 coordinate 5,396, forward strand.
TCCAAATAAAGAATCCATGACACACATTGTAAGTAACTTCACCAAAGTTAATATGAAGGAGAAAATCCTGCAAGCAGCCAGATGTAAACAAATCATAACCTACAAGGGGAAGAATATCAGATTGACTGCAGATCTCTCTGGTGAAACATCTGAAACATTTCAAACATTGTCATCAACCTTCAATCTCCCAAAATAGAACAACTTTCAGCCAAGAATCCTGTATCCAGCTAAATTGAGTTTCATTTTATGATGGAGAAGTCAAATACTTTAATGTTATTCACATCATGAAGAAATATACCATAACTAAACCAGCTCTTCAGGATATTCTCAGTGCTGGTCATCCTCCACAATGACCAGCACAATGCTCTAATACTAAAGTAAACTCACATATACATTTTTGATCATAACCCAATTTTCACAGTGGTGAAAGAATTAAAAACATTCATTGAAATGAATGTTTCAAAGAATAAAAACATTCAAAAAAACTTGACACTCAAAATACTACCAGGCTTATCAATAATTTCAATTAATGTGAATGGTGTAAATTATCCTCTAAAGAGGCACAGATTGGCTGACTGGATACAAAAGCTCAGGCCAGATATCTGCTGCATTTAAGAATCTGACCTTATCTTATAGGATTAATATGGACTCAGGGGATGAACATCTATAATTTAGGCAAATGGAAATCAGTAAAAACAAGGGGTTGCAATTTTATTTGCAGATACATTACACTTTAAATAAACACAAGTGAGGAAAGACAAAGGTGGTCACTTTATATTTGTTAAGGGAAACACTCAACATAATGAGATATCAAATATTAACATTTATGCACCCAATAAGAAGGCTCCTCAATTTATAAGGGAGACCCTATAGACATGAATAATTGGATATTTTCCAGCACCATAACAGTAAGAGATTTTTTTTCCCCACCCCTTTGACAGTGTTATATAGCTCCTCCAAAGCAAAACTAAGCAAAGAAATTTTGGACTTAAACTTCACCATACAATTTTCGAATTTAATGGCATCTACAAAACATTTCATCCTACCAAAATTGAATACACACTCTTCTCATTAGCCCATGGAACATCCTCCAAAATTGATCAAGTCATAGGAAAAAGGCCAACCTAAGCAAATTAAAAGTAGTAAAATTATTCCTTGTATTTTCTCAGATCATAAAACAATAAAAGTTGAACTCATCAATAACAAGAATCTGCATACTCATACAAAGACATGGAAACTAAATCACCTTATGGTGAATGATACCTGGGTCATAGATAAGATTAAGAAGGAAATTGCCAAAATTTTGGAACAGAATGATAAAGAAGACACAAATAATCAGAACCTCTGGATACTGCAATGGCAATCTTAAAAGCGAAATTTGTAGCATTGCAAGCCTTCCTCAAGGGAACAAAAAGAGGAAGTCAACAACTTAATGTGACATCTGAAGCAACTGGAAAAGTAAGAACATTTCAACCCCAAATCCAGCAGGAGAAAAGAAATAACCAAAATTAGAGCATAACTAAATGAAATAAAAAACAAAAGAATTATTAAAAAGAACAATGAATCAAAGTTTTGTTTATTGAAATGTTTAATAAAATTGATAAACCTTTGGCTAGCAGAACCAGAAATAGAAAATTAAAATCTCTAATTTCATCAATCAAAAATGACAAAGGCGAAATAACAACAGACACCTCAGAAATTCAAAAACTTCTTAATGGATACTACAAAAAACTCTATTCTCAGAAATATGAAAATATACAAGAAATGGACCAATACTTGGAAGCATGCCACCTTCGTAGACTTAGCCAGAAAGAACTGGAAATATTGAACGGACCTATAACAAGTACTGAAATACCATAAACTATATGAAATCTCCCAAAAAGAAGACTCTGGGAGAAGATGACTTCACATCAGAATTCTGCTAAAACTTTTAAAAGTTTCTAGTACCTATATTACTTAAACTTTTCCAAAGCATAGAAAAAGAAGGAATATTTCCCACCACATTTTATGAAACAAATATCACCCTGATCCCCAAACCAGGAAAAGACTCCCTAAAAAAATTATAGACCAATACATTTAATAAATATAGATGCAAAAATATTCTATAAGATACTAGCAAACAGAATACAGCAACACATCAAACAAATTATACAACATGACCAAGGTGGTATTATCCCAGGGTCTCAGAATGATTCAATATATGCAAATCTATAAATATAATACATCACAAAAACAAAGAATAAAGGCCATATCTTTTTTCCAATAGAGGCAGAAAGCGCTTTTTGTTTTGTTTTGTTTGGTTCTGTTTTGCAGTTTTTGGCTTGGGCTGGGTTTGAATGTGCCACATCTGGCATATGGGGCCTGCACCTTACTCCTTTGAGCCACAGGTGCTGCACCCAGAAAAATCTTTTGATAATACCCAGCATCCTTTTATGATCAGAACACTTAAGAAAATAGGTAGACTTTTCTTCAACTAATAGAGGCCATATACAGCAAAACCACAGCCAATATCATATTGAATGGAGTCAAATTGAAAACATTTCTACTCAAATCAGGAACCAGGAAAGTTTTTCCCTTTTCTCCCCTGCTTGCTAACATTGTAATGGAAGTTTTAGCCATCACAATGAAGCAGGAGAAGGCAATAAAGGTATTCAAATAGAATCAGAGGAGATCAAACTTTCACTCTTTGCAGATGATATGATTGTATATATGGAAAACCCAAGGGAATAAACTACAAAACTCTTGGAAGTGCTAAAGGAATAGGGAAGTATCTCAGGTTACAAAATCAATACTCACAAATCAGTAGCCTTTATATATACCAACAATAGTCAAACTGAAAAAACAGTCAAGGATTCTATTCCTTTTACATTAGTGTCAAAGATGACGAAATATTTGGGAAGTTACCTAACAAAGGATGGGAAAGAGCACTATAAAGAAAACTATGAAACTCTGAGAAAATAAATAGCTTAAGATGTTAACAAAAGAATAAACATACCATGCTCATGTCTGGGAAAAATCAACATTTTTAAAATGTCCATACTACCCAAAGCAATGAACAACTTCAATGAAATCGCTATTAAAGCACCACTATCAAACTTTAAAGACCTCAAAAAAAAAAAAAAAAGAAAAGAAAATACCATTTTATTTTACATTGACTCATAAAAAACTTTGATTATCCAAGACCTTAATCACAAATAAAAACAAATCAGGTGGAATCACACTACTAGACCTCATACTACACTATAAATCAATAGTGATCAAAACAGCATCGTACTGGAACAAAAATGGAGAGAGAGGTAGATGTATGGATTAGAATAGAGAACAAAGAGATGAACCCAGCTACTTATCATCATTTGATCTTTGATAAGACTATCAAAAACATTCAGTGGGGATAAGCCTCCCTATTTAACAAATGGTAATAGGTGAACTGGCTGGCGACCTGTAGAAGACTGAAACTGGATCCACACCTTTCACCATTAACAAAAATAGACTTTTACTGGATAAAAGATTTAAAATTAAGGCAGAAAATTATAAAAATACTAGAAGAGAGTTCAGAGAGAATACTTGAAGAAATCGGCCTGAGAGAATATTTTATGAGCAGTAAAATAATTGAAGCAACATCAAAAATACATTACCGGGATTCAATCAAACTAAAAAGCTTCTGCATAGCCAACAACATAGTATGTGAAGCAAGCAGACAGCCCTCAGAATGGCAGAAGATATTTGCAGTTTACGTCTGAAAAAGGTTTGATAACCAGAATCCTCAGAGAACTCAAATGTATTAGCAAGATAAGAACAAGTGATCCCATCTCATTGTGGCAAGAGATTTGAATAGAATCTTCTCTAAAGAAGACAGGCACATGGCCTACAAACACATGAAAAAATGCTCATCATCCTTAATCATCAGAGAAAAGCAAATCTAAACCACTTTGAGATATCATCTACCTCCAGTAAGATTAGTCCACATCACGAAATCCCAAAACTATAGATATTGGTTTGAATGTGGAGGAAAGGGAACACTTCTGCACTAGTGATGGAATTGCAAACTAATACATTCCTTTTGGAAAGATATTTGGAGATCACCTAGAGATCTAAAAATAGACCTACCATTCGTTCCTGCAATTCCTATACTAGGTATGTATCCAGAAGACCAAAAATCACTTCATAACAAAGATATGTGTAACAGAATGTTTATTGCAGCCCAATTCATAATTGCTAAGTCATAAAAGAAGCCCTAGTGCTCATTAACCCATGAATGGGATTCATAAATTGTGGTATATGTACACCATGGAATATTATGCAGCCTTAAGAACATGGAGACTTTACCTCTTTTATGTTTACATAAATGGACCTGGAACATATTCTTCTTAGGAAAGTATCTTAAGAATGGAAAAAAAATTATACATTGTACTCAGTTCCATTATGAAACCAAAATATAAGCACCTACACTTCCATATGAAAGTTATAACCCAACTACAGCCCAAGATGAAGAAGAAAGAGGAGGGGAGTGGGAGGTGAGAGTGTAGTGGGTTGGACCACACATATGGTGCATTTTACAAGGGCACACGTCAAATCTACTAAGTGTAGAATGTTAATGTCTTAACACAATAATTAACAAAATGTGGTGAAGGCTATGTTAACCACTTTGGTGTAAGTATTTCAAATTGTATATAAAACTATCATATTGCACCACATAAATGCAATAATGTACACAGTTATCATTTAATAAAAAAAAAAAAAGCTGAGCATTGTGGCAGGCATCTGTAGTTCCAGCTCCTTGGTAAGCTGAGGCAAGAGAAGCGCTGAAGCCCAAGAATTTGAGGTTGTTGTGAGTTGTGACTCCATAGCACTCTACCAATGTCAACATAGTGAGAAAATCTGTTTCAAAAAAATAATAAAGATCAGAGATCTACCTGGATGCAGTGGCTCATGCCTGAAATCCTGACACTCTGGGAGGCTGAGGTGAGAAGATTTCTTGAGTTCAGGAATTTGAAAACATCCTGAGCAGGAGTGAGTCCTGCCTCTACTAAAAATAGAAAAATTACCCAGATCTCATGACAGGTTAGGATCTGAGGAAACAGGATCACTTGAATCCAGGCACTTGAGCTTGCAGTGAGCTAGACTGACACATTAGCACCCTAGGCTGGAACTGTGGCACCCTATTTGGGTGACAGACTGACACAGTGTCTTAAGAAATGCAAAGGACCAGCTTTGCACACAGAAAATCTTAAAGGTCTTGAGAATGATATTGAAGATAACTCAAATAAATTGAAAAGATATCACATATTTTGAATCAAAATAATTAATAATAATGTATCTACACTGTTTAAACAGATCCCATTGATTTATTTGTGTTGTTGCTGTAATTGTCTTTGAGGTTTTATTCATAAATTCCTTCCTTAGGTTGATATCTTTAAGATTTTTCCAATATCTTTTTATAGAATTCTTACATTTATGAAACTTAAACTTAAACTTAGGTTTAAGTCTGCTGTATATAGTGAATTAATGTTTGGAGAACTGCAGATCATGTTTCAGTCTGCTGCATGTGGTTATCCACTTATCCCACCACCATTTATTGCACTGGGACTTTTCTCCCCATGTATGATATTGTCTGCTCTATGACAATAGGACAGTTTTATTTCTATATTCTCTGCTCTGATCCATAGGTATACATCTCTGTTCATGTGCCAGTATCATGCTGTTTTGATTATTACAACCTTGTTGTATAGCTTAAAGCCTGGAAAAGTGATGCCCCTGATTTATTCTTTTTTATTATTGTTGCTTTGGCTATTCAGAATGTTTTCCAATTACATACAAAGCACAGGTTTGTTTTTGGTAGATCTGAAAGAAAAATTGATCTTGGAATTTTAATGAAAATTGCATAAATCTGTACATCACATTGGGTAGTAAAGACATCTGAACAATACTGAGTCTGCTGATCCACGTGCATGAAAATTTTTTCCATTTGTATACATAACGAACAGATTCCTTGCTTAGTGTTTCATAGTTCTCCCTATAGAATAAAAAGTTTCTGCACAGCAAGCAAACAACAAAACAGTGAATACATAACCTAGAGAACAGGAGAACACTATCTGCATGGCATAGAACCAACACAGGACTAATAACCAGCATATACAAAGGACTAAAGCAAATCAGAAAGAAAATGTCAAACAATCCCATAAAAAGTGGGCAAAAGATGTACGATAGAAGCTTTTCAAAAGAAGGTAGACTAATGGCCAATAAATAAAAATATTCTCAATGTCTCTAAGAATCAGGGAGATTAAAATCAAAATCACAGTGAGATTTCACCTAACTCTAGTGACCATGGCTTATATCAAAAAGTTCCAAAAGTATGCTATATGGAACCAGAAAGAAAGACCATTTATACGTGGTGGTGCGATTGTAAACAAGTTTGACTTCTATGGAAAGTAGCATGGACATACCTCAAAGAACTGAAATCAGACATACTATTTGATCCTGTAATCCCACTACGGAGGATTTACCCCCCCCCAAAAAAAACCCAAAACAAAGGACATGCTTTTGAAAAGACACTTGAACTCAAATGTTTGTAGGAGCATTATTCACAAACATGAAGATGCAGGAACAACCCAGTGCCCAAACATACATGAGTGGATTATTAAAATATGATATAGGCTATAATTGTGTTATAGGTTTCATATGAAAGCTACAAATAGCTTCATAGAAGTGCTGAGTACATTGGATACTTTTTCCTCCATTCTTGAGATACTTTGCTAAGAATATGTTCCAGCTTCATCCGTGTAAACATGAAAGAGGTAAAGTCTCCATCTTCTTTAAGGCTGAATAATATTCCGTGGTATACATATACCACAATTTATTAATCCATTAGTGGGTCGATGGGCACTTGGGCTGAGGGGAAGTTGGGTGGAGGGAGGGTAATTGGTGGAGCCACACCTACCATGCATCTTAGAAGGGTACAGGTGAAACTTACTAAATGCAGATTACAAATGTCTTCATACAGTAACTAAGAAAATGCCATGAAGTCTATGTTAAACAGTTTGATGAAAATATTTCAGATTGTATATGAAACCAGCTCACTACACCCCTCGATTGCACTAATGTACACAGCTATGATTTAATAATAAAAAAATATGATATAGGTATATCATAGAATGTTACACAGCCATACAAAAAATGGTGAACCAATAACTTCCCAATAGCCTGGATGAAACTGGAGACCATCCTCCTAAGTAAAGTAAAGAAAGAATCAAAAAAAGAAATATTAAATGTTCTCACTATGATATTGGAACTTCATAATTTACCCTCATATGCATATGATAGTAAAATTCAGCAGAAGTTAGGCAAATGAGTGAGGCGCAAAGGGGATGAATAAAATCACATTAAATTGCTATACTGCACACTAACTGGATGATGGTTACGCTTATGACTTTGAGTATAACTGTATGAAAGGTACTTCACGTTACCAAAAGTTTTGTGTCCATGTAACATAATGAAAGTTTTAAAAGTGTACTAAATCAAAACTTAAAAAAACACGGATTTAAAAGGGAAAAAAAAAAAGGAGACAAATTTCAAAATTATTGTGAAATTACCTACATACTCCAAGTAATGAAAGCAGAACAAAGCCAACAAAATCAGTTTTTTTTAAACAACTGAACAGTTTATTAAGAATTAAACAAAGATATGATGTGGTACAGTACAAGCAAGACACTCAAGATAGGTATAATAGTACTACTCACACAAAAACATGAATTTCACCTCAAAAAAGAAAATCACAAGACAAAAGAGAAAACAATTTCACTGTTATGAGATAAGATATTTCATGCAAAGTATTAACTCTGCCCCCCCCAAAGCCCAACCTCTCAACAAACAAAAAACTATCTGGGAATACTGCTATGCTGACATATTAACCACAGTATAATCATTCATAGGAAAACAGTAATTAAGCAATGAATTGAATTAAATAACAGAATTTAAACTATGATAAACTCATAGATCACAATGATGTTACAAAACAAGCAATTCCAGAAATCTTATAAACAATAAAAGAAATATTTCAATATCATTCTACTTGATCTGGATACACCTGATATTGAAATTGGAGAAAATATATTGTTATAAAGAGAAATTACAAACATGTTTCA
>CAUYON010180086.1:0-24457 GCA_963573935.1 Arctocebus calabarensis
GTCATTTACTCATAATAAACATGATTCTAATAATTCTTTACTCAAATACTGAAAAAGAACCCATTATATTCTGGCATTATTCTGGGAATAAATTGGTAAACAATGCAGATATACCCTTTCCTTAAAGAGCTGACTGTTTAAGAAAACAAGATCCTCTTTTTTTTTGGAGACAGAGTCTCATTATGTCGCCCTTGGTAGAGTGCCGTGACATCACAGCTCACAACAACCTTAAACTCTTGGGCTTAAGCAATTCTCTTGCCTCAGCCTCCCAAGTAGCTGGGACTACTGGTGCCCGCCACAACATCTGGCTATTTTTTGTTGCAGTTTTCATTGTTGTTTAGCTGGCCAGGGCTGGGTTCCAACTCACTAGCCTCAGTGTATATGGCTGACGCCATAACCACTGTGCTATAGGTGCAGGCCACAAGATCCTCTCATTACCACAAAGAGCTTGACTAAAAGAGGGAATCAGGACTCACAAAAGTCAACAGCTATGAGAACTTGCGCGTGCCAGGTATTAAGTGCTTTATTCCTGGCAATGATTGTAAGAACTAATTGCTATTAATATCTCAGGGAGGTGATATTAATGTCTCAAAGAGGAAGAAAGGGGGGCAAATTAGGTAAGCTAGGAAGTGGCTTGGGATTTGAACATTGATCTGTCTGATGCCCAAAATCAGTGCTTTTAACTACTACTACATTCTCTTAACAACTTCCCGCTCAACCTGTAAAGAAAGAATTTATATAGCTTATAATCACTATATAGAAACAAAGAAACATTTCAGAAAAGAATAAGCTTTCAAATTTGAATTTAAACATTGTACATATTTACTTTTCATGTAAATATGAAAAATTTCATATTTATTTTATTTATTCATATTCATATATATTTCATGAAAATAAGTTACTTAAGGAAGCATTAAAATGAGTAAATTACCCTCTTCAAATCTACTATAATGAAAACTACTATAGCAAAGACTCTCTGAAGGTGCTTAAATCTTTTTTTACTAACAGCAGTAAGCTAATTTTCAGTAAGCTAAAAAAGTGCATTTTCAGTAAATGCATGGAGACATACCTGAGGGATGGCCCCATAGTTCCAGATATATCCTTTATAAGGGAACAAATTTGCAACATAACGAAGTTTTCCTTTTTTCACATCTTGTTTGATTGGGTTTAAAGGGTCCTTTGTAGCAATCTGGAAAATAAAATTCAAATCACTGTATGAATATATTTGGATGTGACATACTATTCAAACAAGGATTTGAGGAAATGAATTTTGGCACCCACGCCCCCTAATTTTACTTAAATGATATATTTCATTCCCACTATACTCTAAAAAAGGTGTTTCCACAATCAACTATGAAGTGGAAAACTCACTTAAGAAATATAGGAACTATCAAGAAGAAAAAAGAATATTTACTAATTCTAGGAAGCAAAACTAAAACTAGCTGGCATCAATCCTAACATTTGAGAAATAAAAATACCAAGACTTTTATGAAAGGGGCAAAATACATACTATCCAGGCTCAGCGCCTGTGGCTCAACGGGCTAAGGTGCCAGCCACGTACACCTGAGCTGGCGGGTTCGAATCCAGCCTGGGCCCACCAAACAACAATGACGGCTGCAACCAAAAAAAAAATGGCTGGGCGTTGTGGCGGGTGCCTGTAGTCCCAGCTACTTGGGAGGTGGAGGCAGGAGACTTGCTTGAACCCAGGAATTGGAGGTTGCTGGGAGCTATGATGCCACAGCACTCTATCCAGGATGACAGCTAGAGGCTCTGTCTCAAAAAGAAAAAGAAAAATACATACTATCCAACTTCAGCTTTCCTTTAAAGCCATTTAAAGTTATTCAAATATTTGTCTATTACATGCAGTGGGTTACTGTCAAAAAGTTTAAGTGACATAAAATATGTAATAAATATCCATAAAAAAGATAACTATTTAGGTCTCAGAAATAAATTAACAAAACAAAATATAACAGAAATTCCAGTGAGATTACTTTCAGCTGGATGATTAAGGAGGTATCAGTGATGGATTTAAAGAAGATACAGAAGAAAAAAATTCTAGGCTTTGGAACATTAGATATAAGAAAGGGAAATTTGGGGCATTTTTACAAATAATAAATGGCTGAGTTAGCTGAAGCCCAGAGGGAAGACTGGCAGGTAATAGGAGATGCCAATGAAAAATAGATTGGGACCAGACAGAGGAAAACCCTGGAGTTTTAGATGTTTTATTCTTGAGCAAATCAGTGTGGCTAGATCAAAACCAATATCCTGAGTCCAACTATCAACGTAAGGCATAACATTACCTCCATTTTCGCATTAGACCAGCGTGGTACTTCAACTACCATGTGGAACACATCCTGAAAAAACAAAGAAAAAGTGAGAGGATCATAGGAACATGATCTCTTATTACATTGTTCTCTTATTTCAGGGAGTATACCCTATACCTGCAAAATTAAACTGTTCATTGTACCAGATCTTTGAAATTAATGGGCTTTCAATAAAATGCACCAAAAATTAAGATAAAACAATGGATAAAGAAATAAAGCAATTATAGGAAAATATTAATTGTAGAATCAAGGTGGTCAGCGTACGGTTGCTCACTGCATGACTCTTTTAACTGTTTAGTATGTTTTAATTTTTTTGTTTTGTTTTTAAGAAATAGGATCTTCCTCTGTCACCCAGGTTGGAGTATAGTGGCCTGGGCACAGCTCACTGCAGCTGCCAACTCCTAAACTCAAGGGACCTTCCCACCTCAGCCTTCGGAGCACCCAGCTAATTTTATTTTCTCTCTTTTCTCTCTCTTTCAGAGATAAGGTCTTGCTATGTTTCCCAGACTGGTCTCAAACCCCTGGCCTCAAGTGATCTTCCTGCCTCAGCCTCCTGAGCAGCTGGGATTATACACATGTGCCATTAAGCCCAGCTTAAACTTTTCATAATAAAAATTGAGGAGTGGAAAGCATTTCTCTAGAAAGAAGGAAACTATTGTTTAAAAAGCATAGCAGAACTTGTATGTTTGAAGAAGACTATCTTCAAAACAGTCATCTCCAAGGAGTGGTATTATTTTTTCCAGTGACAGTGAAATCATTCAAAATGTTTTTAGAGTAGGATGCCGGCCCCAAATGCCAGAGGTGGTGGGTTCAAACTCAGCCCCGGCCAAAAACTGCAAAAAAAAAAAAAAAGAAAGAAAAAGACATGCAAAATGTTTTTAAAGGTTCTATTTCAGAGGCAGTTTGTAAGACAAACCCCAAACCAGCCTAATCGCTTGTTCATTAGATTTGATTTTAGTGTCAAAACTAATCAGCTCAATTGCCCATGTCATTCTCTCAAATTGGCTGTGTGTGGTTGTATTTTTTTTTTTTTTTTTGAGATAGAGTCTCACTATGCCCAGGCTAAAGTGCCATGGCATCAGCCTCACTCACCTGATAGTCTGAGGTCTGCCTCAGCCTCCTAAGTAGCTGGGACTATAGTCCTGTGCCACCACACCTGGCTAATTTTTCTATTTTCAGTAGTGATGGAGTCTCCCTCCTGCTCAGGGTGCTTTTGAACTCCTGAGCTCATGTGTGATCCTCCTACCTTGGCCACCCAGAGTGCCACTTTGCCTGGCCCTCAATTTGGTCGTTTTTAAAACTGAAGTTCTCCTCAGAAGGACCAGAAGTTTGACATAGAAGATAAAAGAGTTATGTTTCAAAAATATTGTAATAAATGCCGTTCTCTATAATTAGTTTATAGCCTTAAATTGACTACTTTAAAGTGGATGATATATTCAGGTCGAAAAATTCCCAGATGCTTAGTTTAAAAACACAATGAAAAAATAAATCATACTGGCGACACCTGTGGCTCAGTGAGTAGGGCACCAGACCCATATACTGAGGGTGGCAGGTTCAAACCTGGCCTCAGCCAAACTGCAACAAAAAATAGCCGGGTGTTGTGGTGGACGCCTATAGTCCCAGCTACTTGGGAGGCTGAGGCAAGGGAATCGCCTAAGCCCAAGAGCTGGAGATTGCTGTGAGCTGTGATAGCACCACTCTCTACCGAGGGTGACAAAGTGAGACTCTGTCTCTAAGAAATAAATAAATAAATCATACTTTGTGACCTTATTTTGTACACCAGAGTCAAAGATAGCCTTTAAATAGAATATCATTTTTATCAAGAAATAATACTTCATGGTGGTGCCTGTGGCTCAAAGGAGTAAGGTGCCAGCGCCATATGCCGGAGGTGGTGGGCTCAAACCCAGCCCCGGCCAAAAACTGCAAAAAAGAAAAAAATAAATAATACTTCAAATATTTTTCAGTTTATAGCCCTTACAAAAAAGGTACAGATGAAGCTAATCTGCAATTACTCTTTTATATAAAGTATATTTTTAGGCCAGGTGCAGTGGTGCATGCCTGTAATCCCAGTTACTCAAGAGGCTGAAGCAGTAAGAGTGCTTGAGCCCAAGAGTTTGAGATGGCTGGGCGTTATGATGGCACTCTACCCAAAGTGACAAAGTGTGATGGTCTCAAAAAGAAAAAGCTATTCAGACTTACATTCAAAAGTATAAAACCTCATCACTTCTATAAGTCCCTGGTCAAACCACAGGAGATTAAAGCATACCTGGGTTTCTGCTCCAAAACCCTCCAGACTCCTACTTGAAACAACATAAAAACCAAAAGAATGGAGATATTACTTAAACCTAGGCTTGAATAAACTATTCCTGCATCCCTCTAAAGTAATAATCAGACGATTTAGAAAATTTAACACTAATTGTTCAAGCCTTAGAAACCTCAGAAGAAATCTTTGGTTAAATTTCACTTTACACGTTAAGTTTTCAAGAACCGTGTCTCTTTTGTACCGCTTCTTAGGTGTAAAAGAGAAAAATCTGTAGTCTGTGACATAAGAACAGTCAGAGCATTACAAGTTTTCAGCAGCAATACCCTAAAGACTCACAAGATGGAGCTGTTACTACATGAAAGATTAACTCGGGGGGTGGGGGAGGTGAGGAGAACGGGGACTGCCAAGGAGATTGGCTTTTAATTTTTTTTTTTTTTTTGTAGAGACAGAGTCTCACTTTATCGCCCTTGGTTAGAGTGCTGTAGCGTCACAGCTCACAGCAACCTCCAACTCCTGGGCTCAAGCAATTCTCCTACTTTCACCACCCAAGTAGCTGGAACTAAAGGTGCCCGCCACAATGCCCGGCTATTTTTTGTTGCAGTTGTCATTGTTTAGCAGGCTTGGGTCTGGGCTCAAACCCACCAGCCCTGGTGCATGCGGCCAGCGCCATAACTAACCAGGATGGGGCGGGGCTTGAACCCACCACCTCCGGTATATGGGGCCGGCGCCCTACTACTTGAGCCACAGGCGCTGCCCGAATTTTTTAAAAGAAGATACCACCAAATGAATATGTTGCTTCAAGAAAACAAATAGAGCTGCAATCACTATTTCAATGTTTGGAAAGTATATTGAACACTCTAATAGAATTAAATGATAAATTTAATCATTTTAATCAATTTGCACAGTATTATGTAATACCAAAAACTTACATAATTAATGGCAAGGGAAAACAATTTCTAGCAAAAAAAACACCCTTCAGAAAATGGTAAAGGAACTCTACTGAAAACAGAACTACGAAAGCCTAAAAATTTATTGATTTTTAGAAATTAGCTGGGCCCAGAAAAAGGCAAGGAGCATTTACAAAAAGCTACAGAGTCAATGCCTTCATGTTTTTCAAAGACACTTACTGAGCACAACTTCTATGAACCAGATACTTTTCTAGGCTCCAAAGACTGGCAGTGAACAAAACAAAGTTCTTTTAACTCCCAAACCAAGTAGGCCTCAGGCCACAACTTGGGACCCATAAACCTAAGTTAGTGAGTAGGCTACAGAATGAATGTTTAGCACATTTTCACATGCAAATAGATGCTGTAGTGATTACTGTGTATATTTTTCCTTTAGACATGTTTTCTTTACCAATGTTAACAAAAGAAGAGCAAATACTCCCAACTATCACTGGGCAAGAGACACGAACAGAACCTTCTTTGAGGAAGACAGACGAATGGCTAACAAACATGAAAAAATGCTCATCATCCTGAATCATCCGAGGAATGCAAATCAAAGCTACCTGAGATATCACCTAACACCAGTGAGAATGGCCCACATCACAAGTCCTAAAGTTGCATATGTGGGCCAGCACATGTGGCTCAAGGACTAGGGCGCTGGACCCATATGCTGGAGGTGGTGGGTTCAAACCCAGCCCCAGCCAAAAAAGAACCCTGCAAAATAATAATAATAATAATAAAATAAAGTTGCATATGCTGGCATGGATGTGGAGAGAGGGGAGCACTTTTACACTGTTGGTGAGACTACAAACTAATATAGTTTCTTTGGAAAGAAGTATGGAGAAACTTCAAAGAACCCAAATTAGACCTCCCACTACTAGGCACCTACCCAAAAGAAAAAAAAAAGATTTTTTTTTTTTGAGACAGAGTTTCTCTATGTCGTCCTCAGTAGAGTGCCATGGCATTATAGCCCACAGCAACCTCAAACTCTCACACTGAAGTGATCTTCTTGCCTCAGCCTCCCAAGTAGCTGGGATTACAGGTGCTCACCACAATACCAGGATATTTTTAGAGACTGGGTCTCCCTTTTGCTCAGGCTGGTCTTAAAACTCCTGAGCTCAAGCAATCCACCTACCTTGGCCTCTGGGAGAGGTGGGATTATAGGAGTGAGCCACCATGTCCAGCCTAAAAAATTCATTTTATCATTAAGACAGTTGCACTAGATTGTTTACTCCACCTCAATTAACAATCACCAAGATGTAGAAACAAACTAAATGCGCATCAACTCAGGAATGGATAACAAACTATGGTATGTGTATACCATGGAATACTATTCAACCACAAAAAGGTGGGGACTTTACATCTTTTCTATTAACCTGGATGGAGTTGAAGCATATTCTTCTTAGTAAAGTATCATAAGAATGGAAAGCGAATATCCAATGTACTCACTAATATGATGCCAGTAGATGATCTAATTCACACACACATAAGAGAAAAATTCATTTCAATTCAAGGGGGGAAAGGGAATGATGGAGGAGGAGGGGGGTTGGAATGTCCCACTTAATAGGCACAAGATTAGGGTGTATGGCATACCTTTTGGTTATGGGACACAACTACAAGAGAACCTCTACCTAACAAAATCAAGTATTGTGACCCAGTTGTTTGTATCCTCACATCAACCTGAAATTTAAAAAAAAAGTTTTATATCATACTCTATACTTTTAAATTTTCTGATACCTTGGAAGTTCTATGTTGAAAGATACTTTAAGCTATAAGCACTTTTATATTTGATTCCCAAATCAACTCAGAGGAAAGATTGCTCCCACAATTTAAAAAAAAAAAATCCTGTGAGTCCTTGCCTTTGTCTTTTCTACCCATGGATTTAGAAATAATCCAAGCAGGGTATCTGAGCCACAAGAAATTCCAGACCTAGCTAGATTGATTACCTAATGGCATATGCCAAATTGGATGTTGTCCACATTGAAAGGTCTTGACATAAAGCAAAATGTAAATCTCTGGACATCTTTCCTTTGTGGAGCTGATTGAGTTGTGTTAAAGGTATGTTAATATGTTAAAAGCTGATAGTATTGCCTAATTATCACCTCTCAGATCACTGACCCTCTTAGGAATAAAGTCTAGGGTCAACCACATGAGAATGTACTTACGTAAACTCAATCTCATTGGAATTTAAAAAAAAAAAACAGGAAATTATACTATCCTGTAACAGATCAAATTAACTGGATCTTTTTCTTAGGTTATAACCCAAAATAACTTCTGTCTACCACACCCTTATTTGTGTTTTAAACAAATAATTTCCTTAAAAACAAAAGAGAAGAAAATAACTCTTTCCGGCTTCTCAGTCAGGAATTAGAAGCGCTGAGGTCCATTGAAGTCTAGACCACTGGCCAAATCCAAACTTGCTGCAAAAGCTTATGCTTTTCAGCCGGGACAGGGTGGGACAGGGGCAGAGTGTTCAACTGAGTAATCTACTTAATAGACAGAACCAGTGCCTTACAAGACTTCAGTGTCACAGGGTAATCTGAGCAAAGATGTTTTACGCAAACCCAAAATGTAGTCTGTTCCCTATTTGGAGAAGCTTGATGAAGCAATAAGTGTAGATACTAAACTTTTAGGATCATTCGGGGTCTTAGTGAAAAATCACGTATGTACACCAAAGCTATACATAAAAAATGTTTGCCTTCCTTTAGCATACCTGTATGCCAGTGTACCATCAATAAACTAAGAGCATTGTTTTATACCTCTTCATTACTCAAAAGGGCCAGAGATGTTACTGTAAAATACTTTACAGTATAATATACATACAACCATTCAACAGATAACTCAAGCCAACCTAATGAGGCCAGCTCAAGAGAAGATTCCGCAGTTCTTATCAACTCCCAGGAAATCAGATATAACAGAGTTTCTGAATAAATACAACTTTGTGGGACTCCCACAGGAAAACACATGCCAATTAGAGGTCCCTTCGGTAACTGTGGCACATAATTGCTTCAGGCCGTTTGCTCTAATGCCTCAAATTGAAGCCCAGCTCAGGCAGGCCCTTCTGAAGCAATGATTAAACTGGATTTTCTGCCAGCATCCAAGTGTTCATACTTGAACTGCAGCAAACTTCTTCATAAAAGTATAATGAATTTGTCTATTTCTATTTGATAGTCAAGCCCAGAAAAACAGTGGGACTCAGCATTCACAAGACCAAAATTTCCTATTTATTATTATTCTAGATGTGCATGGAAAATGATATTCACATTTATTATATACCAACATCTACCTAAGGAAGTCAATAACCTAGGTAGTTTTTATAAGACAGAAACTTTGTTAATGTGAATCACACTTCCTTATAAAAGAAAATAAAACTGAAAGGTATAAAAAAGAAGCAAGTGTTTGTCCTAGTCTTAAAAGTTCCTAAGTATAGTACAAACATCTCCTACTGAAAATGAGGGTGAAAAAATGTGTTTTTAAAAATAGCTAAAGTTGTACAAATAACACATGCTCTTTGTAAAAAGATTAGAAAACATTAAAAGGTACAAATGAAAATAAAACAATACACTGGTCATCCTAACACCGAAAAAAGATGATTAATTTATTTTTATACATAATTGCAGACTTCTCCTCCCCCCCAAGAAATGAAAAGATTTTTACCAATTTGTGTTAAACCTACAATGGGTGCTACAGTGGGATTTCTTCAACTTACTGGTGTATGTAAGAACAGTCATTTCTTGGAAGAAGTCTTAACGTTATTAACACTATTAGCAAATCTTTACTAGCCCATTAATGAATTTTCCTATACTCATTGAATAATCTAGTTTATTTTTACTGTTTTACAAATATTCCACAGATAAAATTCTGTGCTGGCTACCTGGTTTACTTCAAAACCACTAATGAAGTACTAAGATTTTAGTTCCAAATGTGCATATAGAAAAGATCAATGTCTTTTTTTTTAACCAATGCGGCTTAAAAACTTTTGCTTTTATTCCTCTTCTCTTTTCCCAATTTACAGTTGCTTATTTTTAATTTTTTAATTTTTTTTTTTTTGAGACAGAGTCTCAAGCTGTTGCCCTGGGTAGAGTGCTATGATGTCACAGTTCACAGCAACCTCCAACTCTTGGGCTAAAGCAATTCTCTTGCCTCAGCCTCCCAAGTAGGCTGGAACTACAGGTGCCCGCCACAATGCCCGGCTATTTTTTGCTTGTAGTTGTCATTGTTGTTTGGCAGGCCTGGTTTTAAGACTGACTTCTTATTTACTCAATAAACCTTTAACTCACAGAACAATGAGGCATTTTAAGCTTTGTTAAGAGAGAAGTTTAAGAAAATTCACATGTAGAACTAGCTGATCTAAGCAGAGAATATGAGCTCAAGACCACCCTGGGCAACAAGCAAGACTGGACCCCATCTCTACCAAAAATTTAAAAATTAGCCTTGTGGCATAGTGGCACAGGCCTATAGTCTTGGCTACTAGGGAGGCTAAAGGTGGAGGACCACTTAAGTCCAAGAGTTACAGTTGAGCCATGATTGTGCCATTGCACTCCAGCGTAGGTGACAGAATGAGAGACCCTGCCTCGAGGAGAGAGAGAGAAGAGAAGAGGACTATGTCCAAAAGACAAGGATGACTTACCTTATCTGCATAAATTGGAATGTCATGAAATGGAGATATATATTGTCCTTTTTCATTTTCTGCAAAATCAATTAGAAAAAGTTATTACTGTGATGAATTATACTGTTATTACTGTGATGAATTATACACTTTTTTTCTATGCCCAAATTTTATTTTAGCAGCAGGAAGGTTGGTTGTACATTTCATCTTTCCTGACCACCTTCCAAGACTGGGTTGGGTTTTCAAAGTCCTTTGTATTCCACAGACATCTAACAGGTATTATAATAATTCCTATGCTGAGAGCAGAGAGTACCCTCCACAGCTCTGGGTCCCCTGAACCTGGCAGTACCTTTTACATAAAAGATAATCAAACTGTTTTGAACTTGATCTTACATCATTTAACAATTTATAGAACTATTATGAAGTATCTGGAGAGAAGGAAGGAGACAATTTGCTAAATTACAAAAGATGCTCCTTTAAGATATTCTAGGAAGACAGCACCATCTTAGATTATGATTTTTCTTAAAAATAACCAAGTTAATTTCTACATTCTAGAGACCAAACTATATAAAAAGATAACTTTTTAATCTTGCTATGATTGAGATAGATCTTGCTATGTTGCCCAGGCTGGCCTTGAACTCCTGGGCTTAAGTAACACTTCCACCTCAGCCTCCTGAATGGCCGAGACTACATGTGCTTCTGGTTCAAAACCTAATTTCAAAACTTCTTCACTATTCTTTAGAAAACCTAAGCACTACACACATTGCATCCCTTCAGGTTTAAAAATCAAAATGGAATAAGAAAAACTAAACAGTGATCACCACTAATCCTGTAAAGGTTGCTTCAGAGTCCACTGTGACTTTGTGGTCCTTCCAACCCTTATCAGTTTTATTTTATTTTTTGTAACATAGTCTCTCTCTATTGTCCTAGGTAGAGAGCCATCATAACTCACAGTCACCTCAAACTCCTGGGTTCAAGGGATCCTCTTGCCTCAGTTTTTCTATTTTTAGTAGAGATGGGTCTCGAAGTTTCCAAGGCTGGTCTTTTTTTTTTTTTTTCCTTTTTTTTTGAGACAGAGTCTCACTATGTCACCCTCAGTAGAGTGCTGTAGTATCATAGCTCACAGCAACCTCAAACTCTTGGGCTTAAGCGATTCTCTAGCCTCAGCCTCCCAAGTAGCTGGTACTATAGGGGCCTGCCACAACACCTGGCTACTTTTTTGTTGTAGTTGTCATTGTTGTTTAGCAGGCCGACACCAGGTTCGAACCCTCCAACCCCGTTGTATGTGGCTAGTGCCCTCATCACTAAGCTACAGGTGCAGAGCCCCCAGGCTGGTCTTGAACTTGTGAGCTCAAGCAATCCACCTGCCTCGGTGGATCCGAGCACTTCCAGACTGCTAGAATTACTGGTGTGAGCCACCACCAGGCCTTATCAATTTTAAAGAGACTGACAAATGTAATATTATAAAAGGAAAAAGAAGTTTGTTCCTATTTAGGAAGGATGCTAAGAAATCCATGTGTTTAGAAAAGCACTTAAAATTTGATAATGATATAGTTGGTTATAATTATTTGTATTAAATTCCAGAGAATTCCATCTGATAAAAACAGTTACCTTAGCCAGTGTTAACATTAAGGAATGGCTTTGTTCTCCCAGGGCCATCAAATACTCACTGCCAATAAATAATCTGAATAAAAACTGCATGTTTGTTCTGCATATACAGCTTGAAGACAATCACCCAGATGATCCCTTGACCTTCAAACTAGAGAGTTTCTCTGTAAGAATCTCCTACAGAAAGATTCTGGAACCAATACTGCTTCCAGAAAAAGAGTTCAGCGAATTGCTTGTCAAAAGTTCTTGCTGTTTGGCAGTGCCTGTTGCTCAGTGGGTAGGGCGCCGGCCCATATACCAAGGGTGGCGGGTTCAAACCCTCCCGGCCAAACTGCAACAAAAAAAATAGCCAGGCGTTGTGGTGGGTGCCTGTAGTACTCCTACTTGGGAGGCTGAGGCAAGAGAATCGCCTAAGCCCAGGAGATGGAGGTTGCTGTGAGCTGTGACATCACAGCACTCTACTGAGGGCGATAAAGTCAGACTTTGTCTCAAAAAAAAAAAAAAAAAGAAAAGTTCTTGCTGCTTAATTCCGAAGTTAAATAAAAATACGGAGTCCCACTCTTCCTGGATTGTGCCTGATAGTTTAAAATCTTCAGCTAGATGTATAAACTTTAGAGTTCACTTTCCTTTTCCTCCCACACCAGGCTACTTTTTGCCAGGAGCTTTATTCAATACATATTCCCATTCATCCTCTCTATTCCCGCCCTTCCTCCACCTCTGCACCTGCCCTTCTCTTCCTGAATAAAGCTGTAAAGAGGTTAAAATAGAAGCGCCTTCGGTGACATGTTTTTTGAACACCTACGTTATTGCCAATAATCTATTTCTAGAGTGTGTAGGGGTGGGGTGAGGGATAGAGGATTAAGACAAATCCCCAGGTAGTTCCCCTCCACCTGCAAAGCAGAGATCGCAGAGCAGGCCAGCCTGCAGCCTCTGTGCTCCTAAGGGAAGCTCTGGGTGCAGGACTTGGGATAGGACACCCGGTGGACGCCGATTCCTGAGCATAGGTAAATATTTGACACTTTCTTACTCGAGCTTCGCCGATTGACGTCACCTGTTTGGAGGGGACTAGCTTTCTGTTTCGTAAAGAGCGTTCCCAGCATCAGCGCAGTGTGAAAACACGCAACGGGAGACGCAGGAGTGCTACCCGGACACCTGAGGACCGGCCGAGCGTCTCCACTGCGGCTCCCGATCTGGGCCTCAGTTTCCCAGTGGACACCAGGTGGACCTGACGCCTTTCGGCGCTGACAACCTGAGCTACAGAGGCGGAATTAAGGTCCTTAGGAAGTCATCGCCCCCGCCCCCTGTCCCTCCAAACTGGTCAATCCTCTTACTGGGATTATTTTACCTTCGGGAACCTTTCTAGGTGACTCAGTGACTTCTTTTTCCCGTCAGACCCTGCCCGAGGCACCTGCAAAACTAGCCTGGCCCAGGTTCGGGTCCTCCGGACTGGCTGAAAGGGAAATATTTCCTTCTGGCAGAAAGAGATGGCCGGAGGTAGACCCACGCGGTCCCTCCCACAAGTGTGAAATGTTGAGGGCCAGTCAGGCCCCGGCGACGGGCCCAAGGAGCCCGGCCCGCGCCGGGGACAAGGGGGTGAGCGCGGGCGGTGGCCACTCGCGGGAGGCGAGGCCCGGGAATGAATGGGAGGGCGAGCGGGGAGGGGCCTGGGGCCGCCGACACTCACTGAGGAAGACTCGGTACTCGAGGGTGAAGGGCGCGGAGCGCTCCTCGCTGCTGAAGGCGCTCGTGATGCCGGAGACGATCAGCCGCCGCCGCCGCTGCCTCTAAGCCACCAACCTGCACGCGGCGCCGAATGACAAGGAGAACTCCGCGCCTGCGCACTGCGAGGACTGGCCGGGCCACCGAGCGAAAGACTGCCTTTAACTACAGCGGCTGGTAGGCGCGCCCACCCTACCCCCGCCCGGCCCAGCCAATGCGCAGGCGCACTGCGCCCTGCCCGCGCGGCACCGCCTCAGCCCCGCCCCTCAGGCCCCGCCTCTGCGGACCAGCCGCTGGCTTGTAGGCAGGGCCACGTGGCTGGCTGCGACTCTGGCTGGGTACTTGTCTTGGGGCAGCCAGCCCGGCTGTGGTCCCTGACCCAGAATGGCAAGAGCGCAAGCTCTCAGCCTGCAGTTGACCGCCTACCACTCCTCCACCGCAAGCACTGGGTAGCTCACCTTTGACCTTCACACCTGCCTCCCGGCAGAACAATTCCTTATCTCAAAAGGAGTTGATAAGCCCCTGCTTTCCCAGACAGGCCCTGCTTGTAGTCTTAAAGGTGAGAATTTTTCTCGAAGTCAGTAAGATACCCTCTCCTCGTGTAGGATTTTGGGCTTCTAACCTGACTCGGTTTCTCATATGGAAAATAGAGCTAACAATACTAACTGTTTCCTAGGTGGTTGGGATGTTTAGTTGATACAGGCTGAGGGTTAGGAGCTGAGCCTGGCTGCGGTAAGCACTCAGGCAGTGTAATTGTTATTCCCACCTTCCCCTTTGGGGAAGGATTTACTCTGCCCCCCTCCTTGCCCCACTTATCCAGGTTCCCAGGGGACTTCAGGTGGCAGTGCTGGGAAGGTCCAGGTGTGAGCTCAGAGCTCCTGGAGGCATTTCTCTCAGGGATAGGAGCTTGTTTTTCCAAGTTCCATCATGTCAGACTAGACCCCCAAAACTAATGTCTATCACTTATGTCTATCCCCAATCCTGTATGTGGGGGGGAGGGGGAAGGTATAACAAAATCTCAATTACAAGTTAGGAAATTATTATTTGCATTTCAAAGAAAGCCTAGTTGAAAAAAAAATTTTATAGGTAAGGTTTCCTTAAGTAATATATTTTTATAGGGCATTAAGGATAATGCGCCTTAAAGATATTTTGAGTTAAACTCTTTCTTCAAAACAATGTCTATTGTATAAAATGAGATGTATGAGTATTAAATGAAACCCCAGTAAGATAATTTTGTACACATGATCTTACCCAAAAGGCTGAGAAGCAGTGCAGTAAGATAATTTTCTAGTTACAGTGTCCCTCCCATCATCTCCATCCAACTCCCAAACCCCATTAACACCCACTGATTTTTAAAAGGTTTTGATTCACTGTCTTTTGAACATTAAGCACACTTTTTACTGTAGTTAGTATGTGAGGGCAGGAAAAAAACAATGAGGCAATAGTTTAGTCGGTAATACTATGTAGGCCTGAAAGTTGAAGAAATTTCTGCTGAGTGAATACTAAGCAGGATTAAGTCCAGAGAATTTTTTAAGGGAATGCTCTTTTGATTGAATTGCTCGGTCATTATTCTACCTTTGAGCAGACAGAACCAGTTTTCTTGAAAGAACCCAGAATCTACTTATGAACAGACAGAAATGATGCAATAATAATGTGTTGCACATACTTTCCCTTTTGCCTCCTGCCAGCTCAGAGCCAGATAATAAAGTCTTACTGACCTTAGGACTTGCACACTAGCTCTTATTTCATCACATGTATTCAGAGAGCCAATCAGTACCAATTCCAGTAAAACACCCAGCCCTGGTGTATTGTAACTTTCCCTTAGAGGCACGTATAGTGAGCCCCATGGGCCGGAGAGGACTGTGTTCTATTTCTCATTTCCTTGGGGCCTAGCACAGTACCTGTGCTACAGTAGACAGATGTTTAGTGAATCTTTGCTAGATCAATGGGTAAAAGAATTAATGAAAAAGAGGGAAAGGTTTTTGCTTTCTTTTTTTTTTGAGACAAAGTCTCCCTCTGAGCCCTGGGTAGAGTGCCATGGTGTCATAGCTCACAGCAACCTCAATCTCGTCTCAACCTCCCGAGTAGCTGGAACTACAGGCGCCTGCCACAATGCCAGCTAATTTTTTCTATTTTTTAGTAGAGATGGGGTCTCACTCTTGCTCAGGCTGGTCTTGAAATTTTTTTTTTTGGAGGCACGAGTTTCAAGTTATTGCCTTGGGTGGAGTGCATTAACTCTTGCGGTCTAAGAGATCCTCTTGCCTCAGTTTTTCTATTTTTAATAAACCGAGTCTCACTCCTCGTCAAGCTGGTCTCAACTCCTGAGCTCAAGCAATCCACCTACCTTGGCCCCCCAGAGTGCTAGAATTACAAGTGTGAGCCACCACAGCCAGCCAGGAAGATACCTCCTTACATATATTAGTTTCACAAAAGAGGAGTCCATCAGTTCTCAAACATTATCTTTCTTGTTTGTTTGGTTTTGCAGTTTTTGGCCAGCTGGTTTTGAATTTGCCATCTCCAGCATATAGTGCGGCTGCCCTACTCCTTTGAGCCACAGGCACCGCCCCACATTATCTTTCTTGCTTTGTCCAGGTCCAACCTCTTCTTCCTGTGCTTCACCTTAGAAGAATAAGAATTGTCTTGAGTCAATACAAACATTAACAAAAGCTGATTACATACTTTTTGTGATATATGACATCATAGATAAGCGAAAGAAAGTCCTCGTAAAATCAGTATATGACCTGCAGTTTGGAAACCCTTGCAGAGTAGCCAAATCCAATGGCTTTTGCAGTCCATATTCTGTCCCCTTTGCTATGGGTGACCCTATTGGATATCTCCGATCTCCTGATGCTCTCTTTTCTTGAGCTTTTGACTACATGCTCTTTTTGATGTTCCTCCCACTTCTCTGGTTACTCATTTCTCATTCTCCCCTTTAGCCTTCTTCATTTCTTGGTCAGAATCATTGTCTCCTTATGTTCTCTCTTTCTTTAGAGATAACTTCTGTCTAGGTTATCTCATGTATGTCTTTGGTTGAAAGACCAAAACATGAAAACTTTCAAATCTATAAGTTTTATTTGACACTTACTGTAGCCATGCTCCATGTGAGGTAGTAGGGACATAGCCCAACAGGTCCTTACAGAACTTCTAGTCTAGAGGGAAGACAGATTTAAACAAATAAGATAAAATCGAATGCATAGAATGATAGAAGAAGTACAGGAAATTTCTTCAAGGAAGTGACCTGTAACCTACAACCTGAATGATGAAAAAGGATTACAAAGGTGAAGGGGAGAAGCCAGAAGCCAAAAAACAATTAGTAAGAGATAAACCAGAGAAGTGGCCAGGGTCAAATATTGAAGGGTCTTAGAAGGCATGATGGGGTTACTTTCTCCTTAAGAGCAATGGGAAGGCTAAGAAGGGTTTTTAGTAAGTGACAAGATCAGAATTGTATTATAAAGAGGCACTGTCAAGAGGCTGGAGCCTGGATCGAGGTTTTAACGAGACTAGATGTAGAGAAACCACTGAGATGTGTGCTGCACTGGCCCCGGTGAAAGATGATGGTACTGCCCTAAATTTGAGTGGCAAAAGAGAAGGCTGATTCTAGAGCTATGTTCAGTGAAACTGATTACTGATTAGATGGAGTGGACGACGAGAGAGATGGGGATTTGAGGATGATTTTCAAGTTTCTGGCTACAACTGGTTGAATGGTATATTTACTGAGGTAAGTTGAAGAGTATATGCAAACACAGCAGGCACTACCAGTTACCCACCCAATGGCATATTACTT
This sequence comes from Arctocebus calabarensis, assembly GCA_963573935.1. Lineage (NCBI taxonomy): Eukaryota > Metazoa > Chordata > Mammalia > Primates > Lorisidae > Arctocebus > Arctocebus calabarensis. Next base: position 17,252 of record CAUYON010180086.1, read on the forward strand.
CCTCCTTTCTAATTAATTTCTAATGAATCCATACTTTGTTCCAGAAGCTAATCCTCTGTGCACACCTTCGCTTCAGAATAGCCAGTCCCTCCTCCACCTTCAAGGAATGAGTTTTAAATGAGAAAGACAATCATGGTTGCCAGGGATTTTTTTTTTTAGGCACGTAAATGAGATGCAGTTCTGCCCAACAGGATGAAGGGAAGGCTGCTAACAGCCTTGACAACCACAGAAGCTGTGATTTTTTTCCTTTAAGAACACTTGGGAGTAAGCAGCAAAGTTTTTTATAATCTTAAAAAAGGTATAGTTCTGGGGGCCAGGTGCAGTGACTCACACCTGTAATCTCAGCAATTAAGAGACGAGGTGGATGGACTGCCTGAGCTCAGAAGTTCGAGACCAGCTTGAGCCAGAACAAGACCCCCATTTCTAAAAAAATAGCTGGGTGTTGTGGCAGGCACCTGTAGTCCCAGCTACTTGGGAGGCTGAGGCAAGAGAATTGCCTAATACGAGGAATTTGAGGTTGCTGTGAGCTAGGACACAACAGCACTCCACCAAGGGCGACAAAGTAAGACTGTCTCAAAAAAAAAAAAAAAAAAGTATAGTTCTGGATGCTTATTGTTTAAAGCCACAGAGATTTTTGAGGTTATTTATTACAGCAAGATAATCTAGCAAAAGCTGATTAATACAAGTGGCTAATGCTGCTGCAGGCTTCTTATGAGATATTGACCATGAGGAGGGTTTGCCTGGGAACCAAGTTAACACTCAGAGATCAACAAAACAGAAAGACGGGAAGGACCTGAGTTCCTAAGGTATCTTTAAACTATTGACTTAACCAACCCTGGAACTGTTTTGCCTCTGAATTCTTGTCTGTATATATAATTAATTCCTTACAGTTTAAACTAGTTAAATTAGGGTTTTCTGTTACTTGAAAACAAAAGTATCTTGGCAACAAGGGGGTGTATGTTCCTATTACAGGGAAAAGAGTGAGTAACTGATTGGGGGAGGTGGCTCAAACCTGTAATCCTATCACTTTGGGAGGCTGAGACAGGAAGATTGCCTGAAGTCAGTTCAAGATCAGCAAGGGCAACAAAGCAAGAACCCATCACTAAAAAAAATAAATAAAAGAATGAATAATTGAAAACAATAATACAATCTTGCACAACTCTGACAAGGAACTTGAGAACCCTAATCTATAGGGGTTAGCTCTCCTGCCCATGGATTTGACAACATGAGCTTAAGATGGCAAAAAAGTTGGATGAGAAGGCAGTTTGAAGGTGCATTTGTGTGGTCCATTATATAAGACAAAACAAAACAATTATTCAGAATTGTCAATGGCAAATAATGAAAAAGATATTGTAGAGCTTATGGGAAACTGAGGGAGCCTACAGTCTAAGCTGAGATGCCTGGTAAGTGGTTAGATGTGAAACCTAGAACTTGGAAGAGAAAGATTGGATAGAACCATTGATTTGGAGAGTTGAAGGCATGAGAGAAGATGAGATCACCTGAGGGAAATCTGCGGAGTAAAAAGAGCAGAGGAAGGGGCTACAACAAAACACCAGAGAATCTGCATCTTCCAGGACAGATGACAGAAAAGGTGACAACCAAGTGGTCTGAGAAGGAATGCCAGAGAGGTAGGAGATAAAACAGGGCCGTGTGGTGTCTTGGAAGACAGGGGAAGAAGGACTTTTGAAAAGGAGGGCGTGGTCAATGCTATAGACAGCTGCCTTCTCAACTGCTCTGCTTGGCTGGTCCCTGAGCATCTCAGATTCACCAAGTAGAAGGGTGAGCTCACTTTCTCTTCTATGAGTTTCCTGTATCAGTTAGTGAGGCCGTGTCTGCCCAGTCAGCCAAACAGGAAGTTCTAACTCCTCCTGGTTGACTCTGCAGCAGCTTCTGGTGTTCACCCACCCAGCACCTATTCACCCTCCTTTCCTCTATTCTGTTCAGATGTACATCTCCCTGCCCCTGTGTGTCCGTGTACTTCAGGGGACTCAGCGCCAGCCCAGCCCTGGGAGAAGATCCTGATTAGCCTAAGTGAATCACAGTGATTCCACTCATCATGCCAGTGACTGGTCTACTCAGGGGTGTGTGACATGATCCTGGCCAAAGCAATGTGAGGAGAGAGCGACAGAGGCCTAGGAATACAAGCTATACACTGCCTTACAACCTGGTTCGCTTACTACACAGTTAAGCTATGTACATACATACCTCACTCTCAGATACTTACCTAAGGGAACTGAAAACATACAATATTGATTCGCTATTGCTAGTGATGAAGACGCTGAGTGGAAAACCCTAGACAGTTGATGATGTCATTAAACTGCTGAATTAACTGGCTTTGGAGCTTTCCTGCCTCGGGTCATCTTGTTATGTAAGATAATAAATTGACTTTGTTGTTGTGTTTAAACCAGTGCGATTCAGAGTATTCTGTTTTTTGCAGCCGAAAACATTTTAGTGGCTACAACTTCTCAGCAGTCTTCCACCTTCTCCCCTAGACTGATTAGAATGGAGATTGACCATAGTTCCAGGATAGGCCTTACTGTGTCTAAATCAATTGTTGTAATCTCGTTTTCATTAACTGTTCAAAAACCCTGTCCCAAAAAGTGGGATTCAGAACATGGCATTCTCCTGGGCATAGGGTTGGTTCAGGAATGGGTCACATGACCCAATTTGCTACCTCCTTCTGCTCCTAAGGGAAGTCATGACATTAGATATTCCTAGCTTCTCTCCCACCCCATCTCTTTCTCTGTCTTGATGTAAATAAAAAAGCATGGCTCAGCGCCTATGGCTCAACAGGCTAAGGCGCCAGCCACGTGCACCTGAGCTGGCGGGTTCGAATCCAGCCCCAGGGCCTGCCAAACAACAATGATGGCTGCAACCAAAAAATGGCCAGGCGTTGTGGCGGGCGCCTGTAGTCCCAGCTACTTGGGAGGCAGAGGCAAGAGCCTTGCTTGAGCCCAGGAATTGGAGGTTGCTGTGAGCTGTGATGCCACGGCACTCTACCCAGGGTAACAGCTTGAGGCTCTGTCTCAAAAAAAAAAAAAAAGCATGGACTCAGATTGCTGATGGCCATGTTCAATGCCACCAAGAGAAGCCAGGCTCAGGATGAAGATCACATGGTAGGAATGGCAATAACCTGGGTCCTAGGTGGCACTGTTGGGCCCCTGGACCATCTAGTTCTCTGCTCTTTGCTGCTATGTGAGCCATTGTATCCTTTTTAGTTTGAGTCAAGTTTCTGTTACTGGGAACTATTGTAAAAACATCATAGGAGATGCCCAATCCTCCCCCGTGCTACTGGACCAGGCAATATTGAACTGATCTCTCAAACATCTCTTGAACTTCTTGCCCCTTCTCATCCATACTTCCTTAGCCAATCCTAGATTTCTCTGCTGTATTCCTGCAGATAATTCCTGCTTCTCCAGCTCCATCTCCCTCCAGTTCCCCTCTACCTGCTGCCAACACGTGCTCTAAAAGATGCAGGTGTGAGCACCTCACTTCCCTGCTTCAAACCCTTCTCTCTATGTGGTTGTCTCTAACTCGGTCTTTAGGACTAACTTCAAGCTTCTTCTGGGATAGCTTTTCTAAAAGCTCTCAGGCTATGTCCTGACTTTGGCCAACCATGGTACTCCCATTGTAGAAAGTACTGTATCACGTATTGATTTTTCTCCCTTCTGTCTCTGCTCATTGGAGTGTGGTGTGGTCCTGTGACTAAACAGACTGAGTTTGTTGAGTGAACACAAAGTCTTATTAAGTTCCATCTAGGCTGAAACATGTACTTATAAAAGGGGAGTCATCCAAACAGGTAATTTGTTCTACTGTTAGGAACATTGGACTGCAATCCGCAAAGCCTGCAATTTTGTACTGGCTCAGGAGCTGTAGGGACCTAAAGGATGTGCCTCCCTCCACACAACTCAATTTTCCATCTGCACAATGGAAATACTGCTTTATGTGAGTGGTAATGTAAACTACTGTCTACCTTTTTTGAGGGGATAGTTATTTTGCCTGAAAACTTTTCATTCACAGTGAAAAAGCAAAAAGGGGAAAGCTGTTAATGCTTTTATGGAAAATAAAATGTAAACACCAAACTCTTTCACAATGAGTTTATTTTCCATGATTTATAGCCTAGGTAATGAGATCATTTTGCAAAGACATATACTAGGGGAGAATAAAGGAGGTGATTATGCTCAGTAGAGGTGGCTTCAAAGGACCACCAGACAGCACTCTTGACAAACAGAATACAAAACACAAAATGCTCCTGACCCTGCCTCTTTGGGGCAGTCAAAACACAAACATAAATATAGGTTGCTCAGTCACAAAACAGATTGACTTGGCTGTTCTAAACTCCACACAGAAAGGAAGACAGAGAGGGTAGTGGTGGGGGGAGAGTGATTACTCCTCAAACAGAGAGTGATTTAACACCACCATTGGCTATGTGACAGATAAACTAATTTGCCCAAATCAGTAAGCTTGGGTTTTTCCACCCACATTAATTTCGTTGCTTGCACACGACAACACCATTATTTTTGGTGACAAGATTCAAAGGCCTGGGCATTGCAGCTAGCAAGAGAACACAAACAACTCAAGGCAGGACACTACAGCCAGTTCAGTAGCTTTTGCTCCTTCCGTGACCACAAGGGCAGGGGAGCCCATGGCTGCCTTTAGGGCTTGATGTGGTATGGGACCAAACTCCATTTAAACTTTTTACCTGAACTGCTGGTATTCCTTCCATCTCAAATCTTTGGAAGCCATTGAATGTGATGGAAATGTGGTCTTGTGGCCAAAATAGCAGTCTGGAGCCTGTGGCTGGCTGGTTTTATTTTTAGGATTGTAGGAGACCTCCATTAAGCCTCTTTCTTTTATTCTGAACCTCATGTCCCATTCTGAACCTTCTCTCTCCCAGGAAGGAGAGGCTACAACAGCGTGAGGAATGGCAAAAACCTGGGCTTCGTGGTCATATGGATCAAGATTTGAGTTTCAGCTTTAGCATCTCCTAATTATATGACCTTTAGTAAACGACTCAACTTCTTTGAGCCTTGCTTATCCCATCTATAATATGGGAATAATAATATATATGCTTATTTTTATTTATTTATTTATTTATTTTTGAGACAGAGCCTCAAGCTGTCGCCCTGGTTAGAGTGCTGTGGCATCACAGCTCACAGCAACCTCCAATTCCTGGGCTCAAGCGAGTCTCTTGCCTCCGCCTCCCAAGTAGCTGGGACTACAGGCGCCTGCCACAACGCCCGGCCATTTCTTTTTGGTTGCAGCCGTCATTGTTGTTTGGCGGGCCCGGGGGCTGGATTCGAACCCGCCAACTCAGGTGTACGTGGCTGGCACCTTAGCCCGTTGAGCCACAGGCGCCGAGCCATGACATTCGCTTTTTAAAGAGTGTGAGCCTTTTTGAATGTCTAACATTTTGGATTTGTCTGATGGTTTACTCATGTTTTTTAATTTGTCTCTTGTATTTCCTATAAATGCAATTAGATCTAAAGACTTGATTAGATTTAAGTTAATTTTTTTTTTTTTTTTTTTTTTTAGAGACAGTCTCACTTTGTCACACCCTTGGTAGAGTGCTGTGGTGTCACAGCTCACAGCAACCTCCAGCTCTTTAAGTTAATTGTTTTTGACAACAGCATTCTAAAGGTAATGCTCCCCACTTGTATTGCATCACATCAGGAGGCACATAACATCCTGTTGCCCTATTCACTAGTGATTCTATTGTGATCACTGGGGTAAGGAGATAAAAGGGCCTTTATTTTTGGATAATCAAATGGCATTGAATTTTAGGGAGTTTTTGAACATATACAAAAGTAAAGGGAAGGGCAGTGCCTGTGGCTCAAAGGAGTAGGACGCCAGCCCCATATGCCAGAGGTGGCAGATTCAAACCCTGCCCTGGCCAAAAACTACAAAAAAAAAAAAAAAAAAAGTAAAGGGAATAGCGTAATGAACTCTGGTATGTTGGTCACTCAGCTTCTATAGTTACTAACATGTGGCCAATCTTGTTTGCTTTGTATCCCTCATTCCTCACCTCCCAAAAATATATACACACAAATTCCAACATCATGTTGATTTCATTTATAAACAATTTAGTATGTATCTCTAAAAGATAAGAGCCCTTCCAAAATTCTGGGAGGCTGAAGCAGGTGAATTGCCTGAGCTGGAGAGACTAGCCTGAGCAAAAGCGAGACCTCATCTCTACAAAAATAGAAAAACTGAGGCCAGAGGATCACTTGAGCCCAAGAGTTGAAGGTTGCTGAGAGCTATGACACCATGACTCTCTACTCAGGGCAACAGAATTTATTTGCAAATAAGCAAATAAAGGGTACCTGTGTGAGGCAGACTATATTTGAAACTCAGCCTAAATAAATAAATAAGCAAATAATTCCTTATGATCTCCAAGTGTCCAATCAATGTTCCTGACTGTCTCATATATGTTTCTTTACAATTGTTTCAAATCAGGATCCAAACAAGATCCACACATTTCACTTAATAAAGTTGTGTCTGTCTCTTACTTTTTCTGGCCATTTACTTGTTGAAGGAACTAGACCACAGAGAATTAGCATACTTTCTTGAAGTATTCAATTTACAGATTAATTAAACCAAACATTCTTCACATAGAGTTCTGTGGGAGAATAAAATGTGTTTGATTTAGTATATCTTTGCTTTTTTATTTTAGAAAATATTTTTTAAGACCAGCTTTTTTTTTTTTTTTTTTTTTGAGACAGAGCCTCAAGCTGTCACCCTGGATAGAGTGCTGTGGCATCACAGCTCACAGCAACCTCCAACTCCTGGTCTCAAGTTAGTCTCCTGCCTCTGCCTCCCAAGTAGCTTGGACTACAGGGCACCCCGCCACAATGCCCAGCCATTTTTTGGTTGCAGCCGTCATTGTTGATTGGCGGGCCGGGGCTGGATTCGAACCTGCCAGCTCAAGTGTACATGGCTGGCACCTTAGCCCATTGAGCCACAGGTGCTGAGCCAAGACCAGCTTTTTATTTTGCTTATTTTTGGTTTTTTGCCCTTCTTTTTTTTTTATTGTCTTTATTATTAAATCATAGCTGTGTACAATAGTGCAATCAAGGGGTACAATGTGCTGGTTTCATATACAATCTGAATTATTTTCATCAAACTGATTAACATAGCCTTCCTGGCATTTTCTGTTATTATATGAAGATATTTGTATACTGCATTTCGTAAGGTTCGCCTGTACCC
>CAUYON010180092.1:0-14254 GCA_963573935.1 Arctocebus calabarensis
TATTCTCTAAACATCTTTCCAAAGAAAATGGGTTATGGAAAAGCTGTATGTCCTGTTCATGGAGATGAAGCTCTTTAAATCTAAATTGGAACTCCTTTTGCAACTTTTCCAGTGAATCCACACATGTTTTGTTTGGGAATGTAACCAATGGTTTTTCCGCTAACAGATTTTGCGGCCCAGGAAGAGTCCGCTGCTAAACAGGACAGGCAGTGGAGGCAAAAACACCCAGTGGGCCGGAAAAACGTCCTTGGCAACTGCATATGGCCCACGGGCCATAGTTTGAGGACCCCTGCATTAGACTTTAAGCAAAGTTCACGTCTAGTCACTCAGAGTCATTATAACCAAAGCTCACCAGGCAAGGAATGGTGTCTCCATTCTTGAGGTAGAATTGCTCCTTATCTTCAAGGGGAGACAAGGCTGATGTTATGTAATAGAGTCAGGAGAGAATTCACTGGACAGCCTGGCTATGCACCAGGGTATCTGTTGGTTCTTCTATACCCACTGTCAACAAAAGTCTAGCAGGTGTAGCTTGTGAAATTTATAGGGACAAGGGACCCTCATGGATGAGACTGTACTGCCCAACCACGTAAGGTGTCAAAACCAGCAGAGTTAGCTAAACAAGGGTGAAGCAAATTTGGAATGAGTAGTAGAAGAGGAAGACGATATATGTTCTTAAAATGAGTCACAGTACTAGAATCTTTAATTTGTGCTATTAATCTTCCTCTTGTATATTTCCCTGGTAATAGAGACCAGTCACCATCTTGTAAGAGCTGAATCTCAATGGTTCCAAGAGACACAGGGGACTGAACTATAGTGAATGTTGTATGTAGTGTTGCACCCAGAGCTTCCTTCAGGGTCAGGCATCCATCACCCAGTTTCCAGGAGTGTTGTCTGTTGACACCTCTCCCTGAATGCCTCTCTAGGTATTACCCTTCATTTGGAGAAACTTCCTCATCAAATGTTACTTCTCCTTGTTTCTGGGTAACCTGCAGCCCCTGATTGGTCCAGGCAGGGATGCAAAGGCTTGGCCTCTGACTCAACTTAGGTAACCCTAAAGGGCGTCCCAGCTCTGTTACAACTGCCTCATGATCAAACTCCTCCCTCGGCCCAATCCAGCTTTCCTTATACCCCTTTCACGTGTTCTCAGGAGCACACCCCAGTAAATGCCAGCATGCTGGACTCTGTCAGTGTCTCTTTCCAGAGAAACTGATCTGCAACTTTTATAGACTCTGTTAGGATAATAGTTCTTTTTTCTCACCTAGCCATTATAAATGTATACATAATTATTTTGCTGCTATCCTTTTTTTGTAGCACTTTTAAGCTTATGCTATACACAATTATTTTGCTGCTATCCTTTTTTTGTAGCACTTTTAAGCTTATGCCTAAACAATTTCTGTGATGTCTCTTGAAAGTCTGGTTTCAAATTTCATTTAACTTCTTTTTCTTTGTCCAGAAGATTGCCAGACCCAAGCAACTGCAGACACAGCCGAGGAGATACAGCAATTACTCATCATCTGCTGTTCAAAGGGCCATAAACTGGTCTCTCTATTGCTGCAGCAATGACATAAAGAAAAACCTTGCAACAACTTCTTTTAATATAAAACAAAACTCATAGAGTTTTTACTTTATGAAAGCCACTGATTTCCTGTATCTTTAAGCTTCTGTTTCACTTCAAGAACCACAAAACACTATCATTAACAAAAGCCAACTGTATATCTCAAACTTAATTCGGTTTTCATTTTAATTTTCACCAGAAAGAGAGAAAGATGAATCTCCTTTTCTTATCTTTTTGGTTGTTTGGATAACTTCTCACTGAAAGCAAAATAAAGTCCAAACTTCTGCCATGTTGGGTCTTCCATGCTTCATCTTTAAATGAATCTCCATTCAGTTCCCGCTCAACGGGGCGACATAAAAATCCCTAGCATACCCTCTTCCTTTTGTGTACAGCTCTCCTCTCTCACAACTTCCAGTCATTAGTCAAGCTCCATCTCCTATGTCATCTGTGTTAAAAGTTTCATGACCCACAGAGGTAACACAGAGCAATGATTAAAAGTAATTGGCAGATATAAAACTTTGCTCCCACTGCTCATGGAGGGAAGACTATGATCCCTCACACACCCCAGATGCTCCAGCGTGGTGTAGCCTCTCTGTCCAACTCCAGCTTTATCTGGCCCTTTGCTCTCTGAATTTCAGACCCACTCACATTTTTCTCTTTATAGCACCAGTGATCTTCCTGCCAAAGGGTTATCTGCACGCCATTCTTCATTCCTCTAACCCGTCTCTGTCCTGGAAGCTCCAGTCTTTTGCCTAGTTTCCTCAAATGCTTTCAGATCTTCTTTCACTTCCTCAAAGAAGCTTTACCTTATCTTGCAGAAAAGGTAAAAGTCCCTTTATTATAAACTCTCACAGAACACTTAATTCTGCTCGTAGCTGTAGCTATGTGCCAGTTACTTGGTATTCTTTAATGATATAGCCCTTTTCGTATTGGCTTAGTCAAGGTTTGTGTGTAGAAAGTCAGAAACACCGACTTTAGGTATATTGAGGAGGAAGAGATTAAATGCAGGAATTCAGTGCTTACACCAGTCTTTGGAAGGGTAAGAGTGAAGAGGAGGGGGAAACTGCCATCTCGGTTCTGGCAATCATAAAGTCACATGCAATCTAGGCTGAGCCTATGTAGTGAATTCTCAAGAGACTGTCTAAGAGAGTTGACAAAACCTCCTACCGGCTGTCTGCAAAGCCCAGGCAGTTCTCTGAAGCCTTGTAAGGTATTACCACCTTCTGCTTCTTTTCTTCCTTCTAAATCTGTCATTACTGAAACCCAATCTGTAGTATGGCTATTGGGTAATAGTGCTGTCAGGCTTCTAGATCAGGTTTGACAAACATTTCTATAGAGTGCCATATAGTCAATATGTTAGGCTTTGTCCCTGGAGCATGGAGAGCTCATATTGACACTAAAATTTGAATTTCTGATGTTTATATGTTACAAATTCTTATTTTTCGGCTCGGCGCCTGTGGCTCAATGGGCTAAAGCGCCAGCCACGTACACCTGAGGTGGCGGGTTCAAATCCAGCCTGGCCCACCAAGCTCAATGACGGCTGCAACCAAAAAAAAAAAAAATGGCCAGGCATTGTGGTGGATGCCTGTAGTCCCAGCTACTTGGGAGGCGGAGGCAGGATACTCGCTTGAGCCCAGGAACTGGAGGTTGCTGTGAGCTGTGACACCATGGCACTCTATCCAGGGTGACAGCTTGAGGCTCTGTCTCAAAAAAAAAAAATTCTTATTTTTCTCCATTCATTTAAAACATAAAATCTATTTTGGGGTGGCACCTGTGGCTCAAAGGAGTATGGCACCAGCCCCATATATACCGGAAGTGGCGGGTTTGAACCTGGCCCCAGCCAAAAACTGTTAAAAAAAAAAAAAAAAAAAAAGAACCCCCCCCACCACCTATTTTTAGGTTATGAACAGGACAAAGTGGGTAGCAGGGGGGATGTGGCCCACAGGCAGTTATTTGGCAACCCTCCCTTGTTCAGTCTAGATCCTGCGAAATAAGAAGGGTGGAAGTGGCACTGCCTCTGATCCCTGAAGAACAAAACCACAATGATGTTAGCATCTCAACAACACCAGAGATGTAAGTTAGGGCAGAGGCAATGAGGAACAGGAGTGGATGCTGGAGGAGTCTGAGCCCCCATTCCTGAAGTTCACGTGTGTTTTCTTGACCTTCTCTCCCATAGTCTTATATCTGCCGATTACTTTTAATCATGGAGTACTCCTGTCCACCGCCAACTTTATAGTTCATTGGCTAAGATGACTCTGAGTTCCTGATGGTAGATCCATTCTCACAGCTGCTGATGATCTATACCCCAGTTAGCTGTTCCTTTTCTACCAGGGCCAAGTAGCAAACTCAAAGTATTTTAACCAATGGAGAACAGCAGTGACAAGGAACGGTCTCCCCTGTGATGTCACTGTTGTTGGCAACACACTTTAGCCCTTTCTGCCACAGATACTTCAAGAACTATTCAGTCTGCGAGATCACAGGCGGTACGTGGCAGGTCAGCCTGGGCAGAAGCCTGACCTTGCTGTATAACCTCCTCTTGCTCCAAAAATCTCTTGGAGCAGATAGCCATACAGGTTACCCAGCAGACAGACCAGCGCAGTATACCTCAATATGGTGGTGGTTGCCTTTCAATGTCAGCGAGGTGTACTAAATGTTAGGGTTCTTTTTTTCCGGTGCTATGCAGAGTGAGACCAACTTGTCTTTTAATGAAGAGGAAATATTCTGACATTTTCATAATATTGTCCCCCTAGAAACTTCATAATATCACAAGTTTATAAACTGTCACATGATTTGTCTCCCTTTCTAGATCAGGCGTTTGTCTTCCTGATGACAAGGCAAAATTAATATGCTCCAACATGATGTTCTGTTGGAAATTGAGGTGATCAGAGCCCCTCTAGCCAGGAGGCAGCCACTCGGAGTGCCATTCTACAGCACTGAGGTAAGGTGCTTGCCCCAGGATATAAATCAATGCACTGTTCCCTTATCAAGAAATCATTTTACGCTGGGCATGGTGGCTCATGCCTGTAATCCTAGCTCTCTGGGAGACCAAGGCAGGTGGATTGTCTGAGCTCATGGGTTCAAGACCAGCCTGAGCAAGAGTGAGACCTTGTCTCTAAAAAAAAAAGCTGAATATTGTGGCGGGCCACCTCTAGCCCCAGCTATTCAGGACAAGCTCTCGAGACCAAGAGTTTGAGGTTGCCGTGAGCTATGACAGCATTGCACTCTACCGAGGGCAACAAAATGAGACTCTGTCTCAAAAAGAAAAAAATTTTAAATTTCTTTTTAAATCATTTTAAGAAAAAAACAAATGGTCAGCTGAACCAAACTATGTCACTAACCAAACACGTAGTGACATAGTTCACATTCCAGTACAAACTTCCTAATTCCTTACGGACAAGTAAGAAACATGCACCAGAAACCAGTTCACACTGACACTTCGAGGATCACTGCATTGTCTAGACCTCAGCATGGCAGAGAACAGACGTAGCTTTGATAAAAGACAGCAAAACTGTACTGCTGAACCTCCGGGCCAAGGTGAAGTGGTGCAGGTTATATTTACTGATGGAAACTAAAAAGAAAGAATTTGCTGGGTCAGAAGGTTCGTGTTGCATGCCAAAGGCTGATGTGTTTCAGGAAAGGTACCTGCCATTGCTTGCCTGAGATTACCAGGTTCCATTTCCACTGGCAAAGGTCTGTCCGTGCAACTCACCTAATGTACGCGTGAACCACCCCATTATGCAATTGGATGAACTGTGTCTTAGGGTCACTTTTGGAACCAATTATAGTGGAAGTCAATATTTTGGCAGGAAAAAGATGGCATACTCAATAAATTCAGAGATATGTTTGGCTTTCGGTTTTTAAAGATTTTTTACAGTGATACTAGCAAAGCTAGAAAAGGAACGACGGTTGGCAAAACACATAGGAAGTAGCAAAAAGCAGAAGACAGCATTCTTGATCCAGAAGGGGAACAAGACGAAGCAATATTCCTAGAATCTGAAGTTGAAGCTCTGGGGGAAGAGAAGCTGGCTGCAAGGATGTCGGTAGAGGAATTGCACGCACTCCAAAAACTGTACAGCAGGCTCGGTGCCTGTGGCTCAACAGGCTAAGGCACCAGCCATGTACACCTGAGCTGGCGGGTTCGAATCCAGCCCAGGCCCGCCAAACAACAATGGCGGCTGCAACCAAAAAATGGCCAGGCGTTGTGGTGGGCGCCTGTAGTCCCAGCTACTTGGAGACTCGCTTGAGCCCAGGAATTGGAGGTTGCTGTGAGCTGTGATGACACAGCACTCTATCCAGCTCACTGCTGTGAGCTGTGATGTCACAGCACTCTATCCAGGGTGACAGCTTGAGGTTCTGTCTCAAAAAAAAAAAAAATGTAGAGCAGTCGGGGATACCACTTCCTTTTCCGCCTATCAGCTGCTCTTTTGTTGCCATGGCCAAACTCCAATTTCAGTCAGACAGCAAGGGAGCCCAGGTAATGCGGTCCCAAGAGGTTAACCTCCCATGACAGAGAGCCACAGAGAGAAGGGCAGAGGCTGGCACGTAAGGAGGCAAATGCGTTCACCTGCTGGAGAAAGTTTTGATAAAACAACATGTATCTCTACAGCTGAATACGAGGCTGCAATTTAAAAAATGAACTAACTTTCCAAAATGAATAAATCTCAAAAACAGAAGTGAAACACAGCAAGCAGCCGCAGGATGCCCTCAGTAAAACATTTACATAACATTTCAATCCAGTAAAAAGCTATATTTTATGGACAGATAAAGTAGAAGGAAAAAGATATTCTAGCAGTAACTGCTGGGATGAAGTTCTGTGTGCATGGGCTGAATATGTCTGAAAACATCTTCACTCTGTCCTCACACTTGAATAATCTGGCTGGGTGTGTTCGTTAATTTCTTGCCATGTGTTATGGGTTGAATTGTGGCCTCCAAAAAGATATGTGGAAGTCCTAATCCTCACTACCTCAGAATGTGACCTTGTTAGGAAATGGGATCATTGCAGGTACAATTAGTTAGGTTACGATGAGGTCGCGCTGTGGGGTAGTCCTTGTATCCAGTATGCCTAGTGTCACAAGGGGAGAAAAGAGACACCACGTGTAGATGGAGGTGCTGGAGCGATGTGCATAAAAAGTAGGAATGCTGGGATTGGATGCTAGGAAGAGGCAAGGGAGGATTCTCCCCTGATGGGTTTCAGAAGGAGCATGGTCCTGCCAACACCTTGGTTTTGAACTTCTATCCTCCAGGACGGAGATGACAAATTCCTGTTGCTTTAAGCCAAATTTCTGTGCTACTTTGTTACGGCAGCCCTAGGAGCCTACCATAATCTCAGGACCCCGGCCCAGGGACATGCTTCAAGCCTATCAGGCGTTGTTAGGTACAGGTGGGTGACTCCGTCTCTCCTTCAGTAGCATGTTTTCCTGACAGGTGTGGTTGGGTCCCAGCCGCACAGACAGTTTGGTTCGAGTCCTGTCCATCTCCCCTGATACCCCTGAGTCACACAGCTTTAGCCCCAACTCACTGCTACGGATTTCTATACAGATTTTTTCTTGTTAGGAAAGCCTCTCCATTTCTGATTTATGAGATTTCTCTTTCTCATTTTCACAGCAGACTCCATGTTTGTAAAATATGTTTATATCTTGCTATCATTTATAAGTTTGGACTGGAAGATTTTGTTTATGTTCAATCTGCGATATTGAACTGGAGACGTGGCATAGTCTCCTTAGACCTAGATTTATTTTTTGTTTCTCATGATCCTGAGTAAAATTACTTCCTAAAGAGCTCATTGAATTCATGAATGCTATAAATGAAGTGCCAAAGTACTTAAGGGAATGAGCGACCCAGTGTACTCAAAGGATAATCCTGGAAAGTTCCCAGGAGCAGACACCTGGGGTTTCATTTATTTGTCTGCCTTTTTAGAAGCAGAGACACTGTAGGATGAAGTGGAGGAAACCACTGGAGAAGAGAGAAGCCTGAATCCTAATCCTGCCTTAAATCATAGCTAATAAACATTTATTGAAGTCTACTATGTACAATGTGATGCATTAGGCTCTGGAGGATGCAGTTCCAGGGTGGAGAGAATGGAGGAGGTGATGAATAATCGCCCCAAACTCTGGGCTCCAGTTCCCACATCGGTTGCACTGTGGACCACTGTTGCTGATTTCATGCTGTACCACACTTAGTGCGCCCCAAGCTCACTGGCCACTTTCTCTGTCTTGTGTACATCCAGCCTCTTCCCATTTTAAGGCTGCTCATTAAAAGGTTCCTCTACTTTATCTTTTTTCTTTTCTTTCTTTTATTTCATAACATTCTTGTCTTTTAATTATTCTTACTATAACCTAACCATTTTTCTTTCTCTCTCTCTCTCTCTTTTTTTTTTGTTTGTTTGAGACTGAGTCTCACTCTGTCGCCCTGGGTAGAGTGCTGTGGCATCCTTGTAACTCACAGCAGAATTACTTTCTTGAGTTCAAGCCATCCTCTTGCCTTAGCCTCCCAAGTAGCTGGAACTAGAGGCTGAGCCAGCTAGTTTTTCTATTTTAGTAGAGACGGGGTCTCCCTCTTGCTCAGGCTGGTCTTGAACTTCTGAGCTCCAGCAATTCACCTGCATTGGCCTCCCAGAGTGCTAGGATTACAGGGGTGAGCCTCCCCGCCCAGCCCCCTCTACTTTGTACTTTTCTGATCTCTGAAACACCACCTTGTCGTGATCACTTTGCATTGCACCTGTCATGACCCAATATTTGTCTTATTTGCTGTATGTGTTTTGGTTGGCCTTTTTGTCTTCCCTATATTGTTTCATTTCCTTGGATATGGTTTCAGACAAACCCAAAATTTTGATTTAAATCCTGTTTCATATTCCCTTTCCTTTGTATGCTATTACTCCAACAGTAAGAAAAGGAATATGTTGCAAAGGAATATTTTTTCCATTTGAAAAATGAGGCTATTTTTAAAAATTTTTTAATTATTTTGGCTACATAATAGTTGTATATATTTATTGGGTATATGTGATGTTTTGATACAGGCATACAGTGTGAATTAATCAAATCAGGGTAATTGGGGTAACTATTACCTCAGGCATGTAACATTTGTGTGTTAGGAACATTCTAATTCCATTCTTTTATTTATTTTAAAGTATGATTTTGTTGATTATAGTCACTTTGTTGTGCTATCGAATATTGTTCATTCTAACTTTCTCATTACATTTTTGTACTTATTAACTATCCTTACTTTATTCCCCCCTGCTCGTTACCCTTCCTGGCCTCTGACAATCATTATTCTACTCTCTATATCCATGAGATTAACTATTTTTATTATTTATTTATTTAGAGACAACTAAATCCCTCCCTCCCTAACCCCATGGTCCTGAAGGCATGGGCCAGTCTCAGGTTCAGGTGACCAGTGTCCTGTGGAGAGAAGGCAGGGTCAGGGGTCATTGGCCAGAAGCTAGATGGCATGAGCAGCCACACTGGGTGTGATAAATTTCACTTTCAGTACTCCTTCAGTTGACTCTGACAGATTTTTTTTTCTTTTTTTTTTTTTTTTGAGACAGAGCCTCAAGCTGTCACCCTGGATAGAGTGCTGTGGCATCACAGCTCACAGCAACCTCCAATTCCTGGGCTTGAGTGAGTCTCTTGCCTCCGCCTCCCAAGTAGCTGGGACTACAGGTGCCCGCCACAATGCCTGGCCATTTTTTTCTTGCAGCCATCATTATTGTTTGGTGGGCCCAGGCTGGATTCGAACCCACCAGCTCAGGTGTATGTGGCTGGCACCTTAGCCACTTGAGCCACAGGTGCCGAGCCTTTTTTTTTGAGACAGAGTCTCAAGCTGTCACCCAGGATAGAGTGCTGTAGTATCACAGCTCACAGCAACCTCCAATTCCTGGGCTCAAGCGAGTCTCCTGCCTCTGCCTCCCAAGTAGCTGGGACTATGGGCGCCCGCCACAACGCCTGGCCATTTTTTTGGTTGCAGCCGTATGTTGTTTGGTGGCCTGGGCTGGATTCGAACCCGCCAGCTCAGGTGTACGTGGCTGGCGCCTTAGCCACTTGAGCGACAGGTACCGAGCCATGCCTTTGACAGATTTTGATACTTTCATTTCTTTTAATTCTACTTTTAAAAAAAAATGTCTTTAAACCTTTCTCTTTGACCTATAAATAATATGGTAGAGTATAGCTTAATTGTCATATATTTACATAACTTCCTATTGTCTTTTTTATTGAGTTCTAGTTTGATGCCTTTAGGGTCAAAGAACATACTCTAGAATTCTTTTGAATACTTTTTGTTGATATTTGTTTTATGGGCTGTGATATAATCTATGTTGGTCAACGTTCTGTGGGAGCCTGAATCAATTCTTTAACTGTTAGGTAGAGGGCTCTGTACTGGTTCAGTTAGGTCCTGGTGATCAACTGCCCTGCGGATCTTCTGTCATTTGTCATTTCCAACCGTAATCACGGATTTGTCCACTCCTTTCCTTTCTATCACTTTTGCTTTGAATGTTTTGAGGCTCTGTGGTTAGCTGCGTATACTTTGAGCATTATTATGCCTTTCTTGTGGATTGATTCTTTTATCATTATGCATTGTCTCTCTATGCCTATAGCAATGTACTTACTCAGAAGTCTACTTCATCAGATGTTAATATAGCTATTTATGATTTTGTAAGTCGACTAATTGCATAGTATATATCCTTTTCCTTCCCTGTACTCTGAACTTACACTTTTCATTGAATATAAAGCAAGTTTCTTACACATGGTATGCAGTTAGGTTATTTGTTCTTGTTGTTTTTGTCTATTCTGTCAATTTATATGTTTTTATTGGCACAGACTATCTATGTTTTGAGACAGAGTTTCATTATGTCACCCTCGGTAGAGCGCTGTAGTATCATAACTCACAGCAACTTCAAAGTCTTGGGCTTCAGTGATTCTCTTACTTCAGCCTCTCGAGTAGCTGGGACAACAGGCGCCCGTCACAACACCCGGCTCTTTTTTTTTTTTATTGCTGTTGGAGATGTTATTGTGGTTTGGCAGGCCCAGCCCAGGATCAAACCTGCCAGCCTCGGTATATGTGGCTGGTGCCCTAGCCACTGAGCTACATGGTACAGACTATTTAAAGTAATTATTGATATATATTTTAGCAGTAAAGTCTTGTCTTTTTTTTTTTCATCTTCTCTGCTTCTTATTCATATGTCTCTCCTTCTTTACTTTCCTGTTAGTTATGTGAACATATCTCTTGGTATAATTTCTCATTGGTTTTCTTAGTATTACAGTATACATATATGATTTATTACAATCTAGTGGTAGTGATATTTTACCACTTTGGGTAAAGTATAAAAACCTTACTTCTACTTAGATACTTTCTTTTCACTTTTAAGTATCATTTTATTGAGTATCAAATGGTCTTGACATTTTTCTTTCTACCATTAAATATGACTTATAAAACAAATATGTGAACGGGAAATGCTTTTGTCTCTACCCATAATTCTGCTCTTTCTATTGTTCTTCCTTCCTGATGCTTCCTTCCTTCTTTTATAATTTCCTTTCCATTTGAAGGAAATTTATAACTCAATTTTTAAGTGGAGATTTAGCTGCAAGGATAATAGAGACCAATAAGTTGCAAAGCCTAAAATATTTATAATATGGCCCTTTACAGATAGACAGACATATGACTTTTTTTAGGTTTTAACTTTAACAATAAGGGCATTAGATTTGATAATTTCTAATGTCTCTCTAACATGCTATCATTTCATGGGGAAAAGCAATGCTCTAATGTCTTATGTGAAGGCAGATATTTTCCCTCAATGACCATATTTGATCACAGGCAATAAAGAACTTGCTTGAAGTGGAAAATAAGTAATCAACCCACACTCACTTTATCATTCCAAGAATGTAACATGAAGGTGAAAAGAAATCAATTTCGGTCTGCTGACTGTGCTGCAGGTGATTAGATTTGTAGAACTAGAAGTTCAAGTTCCCACTGTGAGCTGGCAAGAGCCCATACTGTTTTGCACCTGCCATGGAAGTCAGCAGGTACCTTCACAATCTGGAAACGTGATGCTGCCACAGATGCTGTTCAGCACTTTTGACTAAAACGGTTCAGGCTGTCCCATGGCTCACAGAACAAATGCTCTCCTTTTGAGTTCTTGATACTATTATTTCCAGAAGAATTGTTTTTTAGTCATCATTGTGTGGTGGTGGTGGGGAGTGCTTCCTAGGTAAAAGGTGGAGTTATTTTCTAAAATATGCTTTTCTGAATTTAGTTCTGGTACAGGGGAGCAGAAAGAGACATCAATCTTGCTTTTGTTGTTTTTTTAATCTTAGAAGTTGAGATTCATCTACACACACATTTAAAATAGAAAAATGTTAGAAAATAAGCCAGATTATGGAACAAGAATAAGAAACGGTGATGAGAGCTTTTTCAGGATAACTAGAACTCGTGTTTCTTAACATCTTAAAAAGGTCAAACAGTAAAGTAGGTTATTCTGTAACAGAGGTCAGAGACTGGGAGGCTGTAGCTCTTATTTACAATACAGCCACAGCACGTGCAGTCTTCAGACAGGGTGGGCTTGTTCTGCACAGAGTTGGGCCTGAGGTTTGTTTTTGTTCATATGTTTTGTTTTTTTTAATTTAATTGGTTGTCAACTCTTGAACGAATTTAAAATTAACCTAAACATTTGGGTCTCTGCACTTTCTGGAGAAATGGGGCCCTTTTGAGTCCGTATTCCCATGCAGCAAAGGCTGCTGGGAGGCAGAGGCCATTCTCTTTGGGCACTGAAAGTGCTTTCAAGTTCAAGTGGGAGTGGGCTGTCTCTGTCTGTGTCACATAGCAGTTGCCAGTTATCAGCACGCATGCCTTTGCGTTTCTTATAGTGGAGTCTAAGATAACAGAATATCTACCATTCGTTTTTAAATCAAAAGGAAGAAAATATAAGATGAATCAAGAGGATATGTGTTAAAAAAACAAACAAACAAACCAAAAGCAACATTATTTCTGTAGAGATGAAAAATATTCCTGGAAGAAACTGCACCAGCTAAGGATAGGATATTGTTTGTAGTAATATAACTGGACTGACCATTCTTTTTCTCTTTTAGATGAGGTTTCCACAAGTGATCCTCCTCTCATAGGCTCCTGAGTAGCTGGGATTACAGGTGTGCACCACTGTGCCCAGCTCTGAGTGACCATTCTTAAATATGCATGGCCTGCTTTCCTTAATGTGTCTGCTTGCCTTGCAGGCATGAGTTGCTACTCCCTTCTCAATTACAGGTGGATATTACGACAATCCTGTTTCTCTACTTTCCTAGTTAGACTTTGTCTTTGAGACTACCCATCAAATCTAAATGCATGGCCTCTGCCTGTCTGTCATTCTATTTAAGGAAGGGACTTGTTTTAGATATTCCTTTTCTTCATGTTCTGTATGGAAATAGATTACATCTAAGTACTCAGGGATATTTTTGGCCTAAATGCTACAAAGCCTTGACTGAATCAAGACTAATAAAATCTAAAAGACTAATAAAATCTTCCCAGGTAAGGGGAGAGGGAAAAACATTTTTTGACAGATAACATCTCTCCTGATGCACCTGCCAATTGCCTGCATCTTGAAATCTAACACAGAAAATTGAGTGCTGATTTATTGTGATGTGGTTAATTAGTCTCAACATAGTTTTAATGTTAAAGAAAGTGCTTTCAGATATTCTACAGAGACCTGCGCTTGCTTCAGTTGTTAAGAAACCCCTCCACTGGTTTCTCTCAGAATTTGTTAACAACAACAGTTTCTCCCTGGTGTTTGCTATCTCCCAGGTTAGCCTTTCAATCCACGTTAGAGGAAGCTGAAAATTCACAAGTGTTCCATGTCTACCACATTTCCATTGATTTTTTTGGACAATTTATATTCCAGAAGCCACTTATAGCTTACTTAAAGCAGAGCCCAAGACAGAGCTTTTCCTTTTAGTTTCAGACAGATAATATTCCAATACTCTGCAGACTGCTTGAGTAGACCAGAGTTGTGAACAAATTCACATATCTCTCCTTCTGCAAGCCTCCCTAAACTGTGGGGGCACTTTATGAAATAATATGTAACTAGACATTGTCAAGGGAGGCACAGTCAGCTGTCTTCTACCTTCACTTAGTGCAGTGTTGAATAAAACAGCACACGGACCCTCCGTTACTTAGGGGTGTTTACTGAAATGGTAAAAATCGGACTAGGAAGGAAGAGAAGTTTCTGCCTACAGAAACATTTCATAGGATAAATATTACACGTTATGCTGGGTTATGTGACAGAATATTGATCTCTAGAGTTTTTTTTTAATGAAAAAGATGATTAGATCATGCCAAATCTTATGGATAATAGAAAAAGAAGAAATATTTCAAAATCATTCTACTTGATCTGGATATACCTGATATTGAAATTGGAGAAAATATATAGTTATAAAGGGAAATTACAAACACATTTCACTTATGAGGGCGCAGTATCCTGGACAACATATTGACAAGTTTAATTAAAAATTAATGTTTAGGGGAGGGGGAAGGATGGGTAGAGGGAGGGCAATTAGTGGGATCACACCTACGGTGCATCTTAGGGTACTGGTGAAACTTATTAAATGTAGAGTATCAATGTCTTTATATAGTGATCAAGAAAATGCCATGAAGGCTATCTCTAACAGTACGATCAAAATATTTCTGAATGTATATGAATCGTGCCCTATGATTGCACCAATG
>CAUYON010180099.1:0-15900 GCA_963573935.1 Arctocebus calabarensis
GCCAGCCACGTACACCTGAGCTGGCGGGTTCGAATCCAGCCCGGGCCCGCCAAACAACAATGATGGCTGCAACCAAAAAATGGCCGGGCGTTGTGGCGGGCGCCTGTAGTCCCAGCTACTTGGGAGGCAGAGGCAGGAGACTAATTTGAGCTCAGGAATTGGAGGTTGCTGTGAGCTGTGATGCCACTGCACTCTATCCAGGGTGACAGCTTGAGGCTCTGTCTCAAAATAAATGAATAAATAAATAAAAACCTTGGCCAGGTATGGCAGCACAAATTTGTCATCCCAACTACTCAAGAAGCTAAGGTGAGGACGGTGCCTGTGGCTCAGTGGGCAGGGCACCATCCCCACGTACCGAGGGTGGCAGGTTCAAGCCCGGCCCTGGCCAAACTGCAATAACAACAAAAAAATAACCAGGCGTTGTGACAGACACCTGTAGTCCCAGTTACTTGGGAGGTTGAGGCAAAACAATCACCTAAGCCCAGGAGTTGGAGGTTGCTGTGAGCGTGTGATGCCATGGCACTCTACTTAGGGCAATAAAGTGAGACTCTGTCTCTACAAAAAAAAAAAAAAGGCTAAGGTGAGAAGATCACTTGAGCACAGGAGTCTGAGGTTATAGCGAGCTGTGACTGTGCCATTCACTATATTCCAGCCTAGGCAATAGAGCAAGACCCTGTCAAAAAAGAAGAAGAAGAGAAGAGATGAGAAGAGAAGAGAAAAGAAGGGAAGGAAAGAAGGAAGAAAGGAAGGGAGGGAGGGAGAAAGGGAGAGATAACCGTTGGGTAGTTGCTTGACATAACCTTTCTTTAAATTCATTTATTCAGTACATGGAAGCTATTGAGCTGATTATAATGGGCCAGAAATTCTGCCTGGAGTTTGAAGTTGTCTTCTTTTTTTTCTCATTTATCATGTTTATTTTTCAATATCTGTTTCCCCTGCTAGAATGTCAGCTTCTTCTTCTTCTTTTTTTTTTTTTTTTTTTTATTGTTTGAGATTCAGTGAGGGTACAAAGAATTAGGTTGCACTGATTGCATTTGTTAGATAAAGTCCCTCTTATAATTATGCCTCACCCCCAAGAGGTGTGCCATACACCATGACCACCCATCTCCGTCCCTCCTCCCTTCTCCCCACTTGCTCATTCCTTTACCCACCCACCCCTTGTATTGGCTTATCTTCGTCCTTCTGAAGCTTTTTTTTTTTTTTTAATAGAGACAGAGTCTCACTTTATCACCCTTGGTTCAAACCCACCACCCTCGACATATGGGGCTGGCGCCCTATCCACTGAGCCACAGGTGCTGCCCCTTCTGAAGCTGTCTTTTAAGTGTTTCTCTATTCTCTTCCTGTAGGCTGGTCTCTTCTGGAAAAACTGGATTAGGACAAAATGAAATAATAAAACATACCAAAAATTGAAAACAGATTTACCATATCATTCAGCAATTCCACTTGTAGTATATACCCCCCCAAAACTAAACACAGTCCTGAAGAGAGATGTTACAAGCCACATTCCCAGAAGCCAAAGGGTGGCAGCAACCCAAATGCCCATCCACAGATGAAGGGATAAACCAAATGTGGTATATACATACAAGGGAACATGATACAGCCTTAAAAAGGAAAGAAATTCTGACACGTGATACTACAGGCTAAAACGTGAAGACATCGCATTAACTGAGTGAAGCTAGTACGAAGGACAAATACTGTATGATTCCACTTATATGAGTTCCTTGGTGTGGTCAAATTCACAGAAAGAGAAAGTATAGTGGTTTCCAGGGGTTGGTACATGGGTAGCATGGGAGTTTTTTTTTTAAGAGTCTCACTTTGTTGCCCTCAGTAGAGTGCCCGGGCATCACAGGTCACAGCAACCTGAAACTCTTGGGCTTAAGCGATTCTCTTGCCTCAGCCTCCCAAGTAGCTGGGACTACAGGTGCCTGCCACAATGCCTGGCTATTTTTATTTTTTGGTTGTAGTTGTCATTGTTGTTTGGCAGGCTTGGGCTGGATCCAAACCCATCAGCTCTGGTGTATGTAGCAGGCACCCTAGCCACTGAGCTACAGGCACCAGGCCGGTAGTTATTGCTGAATGGGCACAGAGCTTTAATTTTGTAACATGAAAAACATTCTATGGATGGGTGGTAGTGAGAGTTGCACAAGGTAAATGTACTTAATGCCATTAAACTGTACAATTAAGGCTCAGCGCCTATGGCTCAACGGGCTAAGGCGTCAGCCACGTACACCTGAGCTGGTGGGTTCGAGTTCAGCCCGGGCCCGCCAATCAACAATGACGGCTGCAACCAAAAAATGGCCAGGCCTTGTGGGGGGCGCCTGTAGTCCCAGCTACTTGGGAGGCGGAGGCAGGAGACTTGCTTGAGCCCAGGAATTGGAGGTTGCTGTGAGCTGTGATGCCACGGCATTCTATCCAGGGTGACGGTTTGAGGCTCTGTCTCAAAAAAAAAAAAAAAAAAACAAACAAAACTGTACAATTAAAAATGGCTAAAATATATTACATATATTTTATCACAATTAAAAATAAATAATTTTTAGAAGCTCTCAATAAGTTATTCAGAGCTTTAAAAAAAAAACCATCATGCTATTCATGTCATCTAACAAAATTCAAAATATTTCTCCAGACCACCCATTAACTAACTCATAATTAATGTATCAAAGGTGAGCTGCAATAAATTTAAAGATCAGGTTTTTAATTTTGTGATTCAAAATCTAAGCTACAGGGCAGCGCCCATGGCTCAGTGGGTAGGGCACCAGCCACATACACTGAGGCTAGCAGGTTCGAACCTGGCCGAGGCCATCTAAAACAACAATGACAACTACAACAAAAACAAAAACAAAAAATAGCCAGGCGTTGTGGCAAGTGCCTGTAGTCCCAGCTCCTTGGGAGGCTGTGGCAAGACACTCACTTAAGCCCAAGAGTTTGAGGTTGCTGTGAGCTGTGATGCCACAGCACTCTACTGAGGGCAACATAGTGAGACTCTGTCTCAAAAACTAAAATAAAAAAAAAAATCTAAACTAAAGGAAGACATTAAAAACAATATATGAATATAGTCACAGTGCAAGAACTAATTTTTTCTGAAAGAAAAGAAATACTGTAGAAACTCTGTAAGTTTACCATCCAAGGGACTGTAACAAATGGGTCAAATATGGAGGTGGTCAACATAAGGAACTAGGCCTACTGTACATATATGTGGTGCATGAACTTAGGGAGATGGTAATTGTAGAGACATGGTCAAATATGGAGATTCTAGGACAGATTTAAAAAAACAAAATAGACTCAGCACCTATAGCTCAAGCAGCTAAGGCACCAGTCACATACACCAGAGCTGGCGGGTTTGAATCCAGCCCGGGCCTGCCAAACATCAATGACAACTACAACCAAAAAATAGTTGGGTGTTGTGGCTATTTTGACTGATTTTTCAGCTTGACTATTGTTGGTGTATATAAAAGCTACTGATTTGTAAGTATTGATTTTGTATCCTGAGATGCTACTATATTCCTTGATCATTTCTAAGAGTTTTGTAGTTGAGTCCCTGGGGTTTTCCAGGTATAAAATCATATCATTGGCTTGGCGATTATAGCTCAAGCAGCTAAGGCACCAGCCACAAACACCAGAGCTGGCAGGTTCTAATCTAGCCCAGGCCCACCAAACAGCAATGACAACTACAACCCCCCCCCCCAAAAAAAAAAAATTGCTGGCCATTGCAGCAGGCACCTGTAGTCCCAGTTGCTTAGAAGGCTGAGGCAAGAGAATTGCTTAAGCCCGGGAGTTGGAGGTTGCTGTGAGCTGTAATGCCACGACACTCTACCCAGGGTGACAGCTTGAGTCTCTGTCTCGAAAAAAATAAAATAAATAAAATAAAATCATATCATAATCATCTGCAAAGAGTGAGAGTTTGATCTCCTCTGACCCTATTTGGATAGCCTTGATCACCATCTCTTGCCTGATTGCGATGACTAAGGCTTCCATTACAATGTTAAATATCAGTGGAGACAATGGGCAACCTTATCTGGTTCCTGATCTAAGTGGAAATGTTTTCAGTTTTACTCCATTCAACATGATAACGGCTGTGGGTTTGCTGTAGATAGCCTCTATCAGTTTAAGAAATGTCCCTTCTATTCCTGTTTTCTTAAGTGTTCTGATTATGAAAGGCTTCTGGATATTATCAAAAGATTTTTCTGCATCAATTGAGAGAATCATATGGTCTTTGTTTTTTGTTTTGTTTATGAGGTGTATTATATTTATAGATTCATGTATGTTGAATCAAACTTGAGACCTTGGGATAAAACTATCTTGTTCATGGTGTATAATTTGTTTTATGTGTTGCTGGATTCTGTTTGCTAGGATCTTATTAAATGCTTTTACATCTATGTTCATTAAAGATATTGGTCTATAGTTTTCTTTCCTTGTTGGATCTTTTCCTGGTTTGAGGATCAGGGTGATATTTGCTTTGTAGAATGTGTTGGAGAGTATTCCTTCTTTTTCTATATTTTGGAAAAGCTTATGTTATATAGGTACTAGTTCCTCTTTAAAGGTTGGGTAGAATTCTGAATTGAAGCCATCTGGTCCTGGCTTTTGTTTTTTGGGAAATTTCGTATAGTTGATGCTGTTTTAGTACTCAATATCAGTCTATTCAACATTTCCAATTCTTTCTGGCTGAGTCTAGGAAGGTGGCATGTTTCCAGGTATTGGAATCTATTTCCATATCAATCATATAGATTGATTCTATATTCAATCTATTCCAATCTATTTCCTCCAGATTTTCATTTTTTTTTTTTTTTTTTTTGGTAAAGACAGAGTCTCACTTTATCATCCTTGGTAGAGAGCTGTGGGATCACACAGCTCACAGCAACCTCCTGGGACTACAGACACCCACCACAACGCCCGGCTATTTTTCTGTTTTGCAGTTTGGCGGAGGCTGGGTTTGAACCCACCACCTTTGGTATATGGGGCCGGTGCCCTACTAGATGAGCCACAGGCGCTGCCCCAGATTTTCATATTTTTGAGAATAGAGTTTTTTATAGTATTCATTAAGGATTTTTTTGATTTCTGAGGTGTCTGTTGTTATTTCATCATTATCATTTCTGATTAATGATATTAGGACTCTTCTGTTTCTGGTTAGATTAACCAAAGGTTTATCATTTTGTTAATCTTTTAAAAAAAACCAACTTTTTGATTCATTAATCTTTTGAATAATTCTTTTGTTTTCAATTTCATTCAATTCTGCTCTAATTTTGGTTATTTCCTTTCTTCTGCTGCGTTTGGGATTGGAATGTTCTTCCTTTTCCAGTTGCTTGAGGTGTCCCATTAA
This sequence comes from Arctocebus calabarensis, assembly GCA_963573935.1. NCBI lineage: Eukaryota > Metazoa > Chordata > Mammalia > Primates > Lorisidae > Arctocebus > Arctocebus calabarensis. Next base: position 5,315 of record CAUYON010180099.1, read on the forward strand.
GTTGTTGACTTCCTCTCTTTCTTTTTCTTTCTTTTTTTTTTTTTTTTGAGACAGAGCCTTAAGCTGTCACCCTGGATAGAGTGCTGTGACATCACGGCTCACAGTAACCTCTAATTCCTGGGCTCAAGCGAGTCTCTTGCCTCCGCCTCCCAAGTAGCTGGGACTACAGGCACCTGCCACAATGCTAGGCCATTTTTTGGTTGCAGCCATCATTGTTGTCTGGCGGGCCTGGGCTGGATTCGAACCCGCCAGCTCAGGTGTACGTGGCTGGCACCTTAGCCCGTTGAGCCACAGGCGCTGAGCAGACTTCCTCTCTTTCTGTTCTCTTGAGGAAGACTTGGAATGCTATAAATTTCCCTCTTAGGACTGCCTTCGCAATATCCCATAGATTCTGATAATTCGTGTCTTCATTGTCGTTTTGTTCCAAAACTTTGGTAATTTCCTGCTGAATCTCATATATGACCTAGCTATCTTTTAGCATAAGGATATTTAGCTTCCAAGACTTTGTATGAATATGAAGATTCCTGTTGTTGTTGAGTTCAACTTTAATTCAGTGATGGTCCAAGAAAATACAAGGAATAATTTATATTCTTTTAAATTTGCTGAGGTTAGACTTGTGACCTAAGATGTGATCAATTTTGGAGGATGTTCCATGGGCTGATCAGAAGAATGTGCATTCAGTTTTACTAGGATGAAATGTTCTGTAGATGCCTGTTAAGTCCATTTGTTGTAGGATCAGGTTTAAGTCCAAAATATCTTTACTTAGTTTTAATCTTGGAGGATCTATCCAACACTGCCAAAGGGGTGTAAAAATCTCTGACTATTATGGTAGGAAGATATCAAATTGTTCATGTCTGTTAGGGTCTCCTTTATAAATTGAGGAGAATTCTGGTTGGGTGCATAAATGTTAATAATTGAAATCTCTTCATGTTGAGTGTTTCCCTAATAAGAAGCAGCCATCCTTATCTTTCTTTACAATTGTTGGTTTATAGCCTATTGTATCTGCAAATAAAATTGCAATGCCTACTTTTTTCTGATTTCCATTTGCCTTAATTATAGATGTCCATCCCTTCACCTTGAGTTTATTTTTATTCTTTAAGGCCGTGGTTCTCAACCTCCCTAATGCCACAACTGTTTGAGAACGGCTGCTTTAAGGTAAGGTGAGACTCTTGTATTCAACAGATATGGGGTCTGAGTTTATGTACCCAGTCAGCCAACCTATGCCTCTTTAGAGGACAATTTAAACCATTCACATCAATTGAAAGAATTGAAAAGTGTGATAGTGTTTGGGGTGTCATGTTTTTCAAATGTCTATATTTTTAGTCCTTACTCTACTGTGGAAGTTAGGTTTTGTTCAGAAGTTTCTGGGTGAGTTTACTTTGGCTGTGGACCATTCTGCTGGTCATTATGGAGGATGGAACTGAGAATATCCTGGAGAGCTAGTTTAGTTATTCAAATTTCTTCAACATCTGTATGTCATTAAAGTATTTGTTTTCAGCTCGGCACCTGTGGCTCAACAGGCTAAGGCGCCAGCCACGTACACCTGAGCTGGCAGGTTCGAATCCAGCCCAGGCCCGCCAAACAACAATGACAGCTACAACCAAAAAATGGCCAAGTGTTGTGGTGAGCATCTGTAGTCCCAGCTACTTGGGAGGCAGAACAGGAGACTCGCTTGAGCACAGGAATTGGAGGTTGCTGTGAGCTGTGATGCCACAGCACTCTCCAGGGTGACAGCTTGAGGCTCTGTCTCAAAAAAAAAAAAAAAAAAAGTATTTGATTTCTCCATCATAGATGAAGCTTAGTTTAGCTGGATACAGGTTCCTGGGGTGGACTTTATTTTTTTTTAGAAGATTGAAGGTCAAAGACCAACCTCTTCTGGCTTGGATGGTTTTGGCAGAAAGATCTGCAATCATTCTGGTATTTCTCCCTTTTTATGTAATGCTTTTCTTATGTCTAGTTGTTTGCAGAATTTTCTCCTTTGTCTTATCTTTGGCAAAGTTAATTACAATGTGCCTAGGAGATGCTTTATTTGGATAAAGTCATGCTGGTGTCCTGAAACTGTCTGCTATCTGAGTTTCAGTATCCCTTGCAATGCTTGGGAAATTCTCTTCCATAATCTCTTGGAGTAGAGCATCTGTGCCTTTCTGACCATCCTCTTTTCCATCAAGAATTCCTATAAGATGAATGATCTTTTGGAATGGTTCCACAACTCTCTCAGGGAAAGATCAGTTTTTGCTCTCTATCTGTCTGCCTCTTTGGACGTTTGAGCACATTCAAAAGCTTTGTCTTTGATTTCAGAAATCCTTTTTTCTGCCTGCTCCACTCTATTACTGAGGGATTCTACCAAATTTTGTAACTCCTCAAATAATTTTTTCATTTCACTGAGCTCTGCTATCTGCTCTCTCTGCTTTCTCTTATGTCCATATCCTTGGTAAATTTGTCTTTGAATTCATTTACTTCTTTTTTTTTTTTTTTGAGACAGAACCTCAAGCTGTCACCCGGGATAGAGTGCTGTGGCATGTACAGCTCACAGCAACCTCCCGTTCCTGGGCTCAAGCCAGTCTCTTGCCTCCGCCTCCCAAGTAGCTGGGACTACAGGCGCCCGCCACAACACCCGGCCATTTTTTGGTTGCAGCCGTCATTGTTTGGTGAGCCCCGACTGGATTCAAACCCGCCAGCTCAGGTGTACGTGGCTGGCACCTTAGCCCATTGAGCTACAGGCACCGAGCCAATTCATTTATTTCTTAAGACAACTTTTGTACAACTTTTTGGATTTTAATATCCATCTTTTCCTCCAATTTGTTTATCTTGTTTGCCATCCATATTCTGAATTCTATTTCTGACATTTTGGCCATTTGTTTAAGAATAGCATCTTCTGACATATCCTTTTTGTTATTCCTTGGGGGAGTTGGTTTGCTCTGATTATTCAGGTTGCCAGAGTTCTTCCTCTAGTTCTGCCCCATGTTTATTTTCCATAGTTTGGGTATTAAAGCTGGAAGGGTGGGATTCAGTTGGGGGTTCCAGGAATGTAGTTAACTAGTCCTTTACCAAAGAGCAGGGTTAGTGATTGTGGCTTTTTCCTTACAGCCTTACAAAGGTCCCTTTCAGACCTGCAGCTAGAGACTCTGAAAACCAAATTGGTGTGATAGGGCTAGCTGGCTCAGACTTGTAGTCAGCCAGCCAATATCCGATCCTATTAAGTCACAAGATAAGGCTAAAATCTCAGCGAGGGGGATACACAGGAAACTGAGATCCCCGCCTCTCCCCAGCAAATATTGCAAAAGGAGTCAGTCCCTCCCAGTTCAACACAACCTCATTTCAACCTTGGAGGGCCCCTGGTGGACTGCTTAAGTCAATAGTTCCAAAAGCAATTATCTCAGGCAGTACAAATCACTGCTTAACTGCAAGAGTTTGATTGGTGACCAGCAACCTGATGGTTCCACAGGCAGTTCAGACCCAAAAAGCCATGATGCTCGACTTTGGATTTCTCTGGTGGTCCGAGTCAGGAAGGCTCGTCCAGGCCAAGAGTCAGGCCAGAGGAATGGGTGCCTCCTTCCCCACCCTATGCTGCAGCGTCACCCCGCCCCTTGTAACTCCACAGGGCTGTGGCCTGGCTCCCTTCAGTGGGTGGAAGCGACAGGGATATGGTCCTGCCTGAGACAAGGGGCATCAGTGCCTCCTCCGTGTAATACGAGTAATACTCTGCCACCAGAGCAACCTCATGGGTCTGAAGCCAAGCTCCCTCTAGCGTTCAACGGCTTCTGCGGAGCGCAGCGGCAGTCACGGTCCCATACGCGGTGCGCACTGCCACAGGGCGTCTGCTGCTCACCAAGTCAGTGTCTCTGACCTGACCCTGACCTGCCGTGGGTGGATACCACTACCGGGGGGTCTTTTGTGCTCACAGCTGTTGGGACTCAGTGCCAGCCCTACCCCGGCTGGTGACCCCCGCCACGCGTGTTCTCGCAGAGTTCGTGTCTCTGTCTCAGCTGAACTCTGCAGTGGGCTAGGTATAATCGGAGCTCACAGAGGAGGTGTCTCTGTCCCAGCCCTGCCCTGGGCTGGTGCCACCACTGCACATATTCTTGTGGAATTTGCGGCTCTGTCCCTGCTATGCTCCACCATATTCTGAGTCCACAAAAGCTGCGATTCCGACTCAGCCTGTCCTGGGTGGCTGCCACCGCCACTGCACACCTACTCTTGTCTGAGTCCCAGCCGCGCCCAGCCTGGGCAGGTACCCTGCAGGGATACCCATGGAGGCATACTCATGGAGCCCGTGTTTTTGTCCCAGTTCTGCTCCACCCATGGCTGCCCCTGGGGTAGAGGCCCAGCCCCCTCTGGTTGCCAAGAGAAATGGGAAGTGTTTCTCCAAAATATGATCCAGGGTGAGAGCCCTGTTGCCACCCCCTGCTGCGGGCCACGTTACTCCCTCTCCCACTTGCCTCCCTCGCTCCACAATCCCCACTTTACACCCCTGTTGCTGTTTCAGCACAGACTTGTAGCAGCCCTCGCCATGCCCATATCTCTCAAGAAATTGCCCAAGAATCTGGACTCTGCAGGGGAGAGGCTTCTAGACCATGGGGTGTGCGTGGAGGGGTGGGCTGGGAGTTCAGAACTGTGGGTAGAATGTAAGTTCAGTTTTATGCCTGGCAGGAGAATGCCTAGGCTCACAAGTGGCATCTCTCTGGGGAAGGAGATCTGGTTTTTACTGGCTCTCTCCTGTGGGAATGAAACAGAGATTTGCACTCTGCTCGTTTGTAGAAAGCTCACTGTGAGCCGTTCTCATGGGGAAGGGGACTCTCACCCGCTTGGCGATGGGTTTGGTACCTATGATTTGTGTCCTTGGGGTCACAGCTCACACAGCTTGACCCCTTGACCACCACAGCCTCAGAAGGGTGACGTGCACTCCTCAATCGTGTCTCCTAGCTCAGCTCCAAACCATCAGCTTTCTTGAGAAACTTCTGTCCTTTAGCTCTCCTTCTGGACAAGAGCCTCTGTGGAAAGCTGGCTCCAGTCAGTCATCCTGCCCCGTCCTCACTATGTTAAATTTTTATATGCCCCCCAAACCACACCTTTCTTTGTTGACTGTCTCTTTACCCACAGCTCTCCTAAGACTTGTGTCATCCACAGGCAATTACTCATTTTGATTCTTCTAAAAAGTGGTATTTTAACTGGCTACCATCCAAAGTTTATTTCTTCAAGGAAAGTCATGGAAAGGACTGACACATCCTCTTGAATACAGGTTTCTGATCACTCTGGAGATTATATACCGTTGGACTAAACCAAAACAAACTTCCAGGATGTTCATTCAACTTGAATATTGCTAACTCAACCTCAAACTAAAAATCAACTACATGAAACTCAACTAATTTTTTTATGACTTTTTGTTTAAAATATTGATAATTCTTTTTGTTTTCTAGAAGTCACAAAAACTTTTTCTTTTTTGAGCTATTTATAACTTATAACAAAGTATACACTTATACTCAAAATTCAAAGCATTTATTTTTCTCTCTACTTGATTTCTCCAGAATTTGAAAACTATTTGTGAGTATTCTTAATTTATGGCAATATATTTATTAGCATTAAGGAATTAAGGTTGATTTTATAAGCCTGATAAAAAATATACTGGAGGGCGGCGCCTCTGGCTCAGTGAGTAGAGTGCTGGCCCCATATACCGAGGGTGGTGGGTTCAAAACCAGCCCAGGCCAAAATGCAACAAAAAAATAGCCTGTAGTCCCAGCTGCTCAGGAGGCTGAGGCAAGAGAATCACCTAAGCTCAGGAAGTTGCTGTGAGCTGTGATGCCATAGCACTCTATCGAGGGTGACAAAGTGAGACTCTGCCTCAAAATAAATAAATAAATAAATAAATAATAAAAATAAAAATATGCTAGAAAAACTGGCCAGATACCTCATCAGTAACATTTTCTGATCTGTGATAAAGAAAGAATATATCTTTTTGATAGGTCCAAGAACCCCAAGTTAGTCTGCCATCCCAAGAAATGCAGAATTTACCCAATTCATACAGGTATTTAAAGGCACAGATATATTCTAGGCTTGACTTGAGAGGCTTTCAAATCTAACCTGAACTACCTCCTGAACAAGTTTCAGCAAAGCAAATTTAAAGAAAAGCCTAGATGGGTAATAATTATTCTTATTGCACTTCATGCAAATAATCAAGACACGTATTAAAATATAATGAGAGTAAAGGGTTTTTTACAAGTAAATTGGTCTTCCTAAGATTTGTCTTTAATAAAAATGGAGAGAGAACAAAAATATAGTTTAGAAAAAAAAGAAACTATAATCCACCCCATTACTAATTTCTTGCCTTGTTCACAGTTTCTGATTTTTTATCATTTACCTACAATTTGGACTTAATACTGAATTCTTTCCGGGCTATAAGTCTCCAGATAAAGTTTTTTAAACTTTTGTCTGGGTGTGATGGCTCATGCCTGTAATCCTAGGTGAATTGTCTGAGCTCATGAGTTCAAGACCAGCTGAAGCAAGAGTGAGAAATAGCTGGGTGTTATGGTGGGCGCCTGTAGTCCCAGCTATTGGGAGGCTGAGGCAAGAGGATTGCTTGAACCCAGGAGTTTGAGGTTGCTGTGATCTAATGTCACCAGAGCATTCTACCAAGGGCAATAGAGTAAGTTTCTTTCTCCAAAAAAAAAAAAAAAAAGAAGAAGAAGAAAGAAAAGAAAAAGTTTTAAACTCCCCCCCCCCATTTTTCTGACTTGGGACTCAATGAAAGTGTCACTGTCTTCTCCTGAGACCCTGTAAGCATAACTTGGGACACAATGAACTTCAGGTAAAAAAAGAAGTCTGTCATATCGCCACTGCCTACTTCCACTTTAATTGAAGGTGCTTGCTTTGAGTTTAGGATCCAGACCAGTACTTTTCAACCTTTTTTATTTCATGGCATACTTGAACCTATACCTAAACTTCCACAGCATACTTAAATTATATTGCTCAAAAAAAAAAAAAAAGACTTAAAAAAAGAATATATTTACCATGCTTCGAACTTTTGAAAATAATTTATAATCTTTTTTATTAGACAGAGTCTCACTTTGTCGCCTTCAGTAGAGAGCGGTGGCATCACAGCTCACAGCAACCTCAAACTCTTGGGCTCAAGTGATTCTCTTGCCTCAGTCTCTCAAGTAGCTGGAACTACAGGCACCCCCCACAATGCTCAGCAATTTTTAGAGACGATGTCTCGCCTGATGCAGGCTGGTCTCAAACTCATGAACTCAGGCAATCCACCTGCCTCAGCCTCCCAGAGTGCTAGGATTACAGGCCTGAGTCACCACGCCTGGCTTAATTTATAATCTTTAAAATTTTTCATGGCACATCTAAGTGTGCCATGGCACAACAGTTGAAAATCACTGATCTAGATACTTCAGCTGTTTAAGTGATCCATTCACAGGATTAAGAAAGTGATCAAGGCTCAGAGCCTGTAGCATAGTGATTATGGTGCCAGACACATACATCAAGACTGGAGAGTTCAAACCCAGCCCAGGCCAGCTAAATGGCAATGACAACTGCAACAAAAAATAGCCAGGCATTGTGGCAGGTGCCTGTAGTCCCAGCTACTTGGGAGGCTGAGGCAAGAGAATCACTTAAGCTCAAGAGTTTGAGGTTGCTGTGAGCTGAGATGTCACAGCACTCTACTGAGGGTGACACAGTAAGACTCTGTCTCAAAAAAAAAGTGATCAAAAAGATATAAGACAATATATTTAAATTCCCTCTTATTTGGGTAGTTTTTTTCCAATCTCTTAGTCCTAAGATAATAGCTTGGCTTTTAGTATGTAAAGTGGGAACTGAAAGAAATTAGAAATATTTTACCCCAAAATATCTTTTTGACATATTTTGAGAGGGCTGGCAGAGAAGTAACACTGCAAAGCTGCCTTTTTGTTTGGTTAGTGACAAATTTACATTTGTAGAAAATATCCATTAATGCAGTCAGGTCTTTCTACATCTGAGCTAGAAAAGATTAACTTGGGATCTGTGGGAGTCTCCACCTCTTTCCCCATAGATGTCTTAAGAGGGGGTGGCCAGGAAGATAACCGGGACACCCAGGAGCCAAGCTTGCTGGGGATACTAGTCCTATTTACAGGGTTCGCCAACAAAGACACGATTAAAAATCTGTCTGTGACTCTAGGACTGATTGCAGAAGAAACTGTAATGAACCTTAGGTCTCAACAAAGGTCCCAAAGATCTGGGGAACCTGCAGCCACATGTAGCCTTCCAGATCCTTGAGTGGGGCCTTTTGACTGAGCCCAAATTATATGGAACAAAACCTTTTATTAAAAGGGGTGAAGCAAAGAAAGACGAAGTTTGTCTTGCCTCCTTTGGTGCTTAAAAGAGAACAACCTTGAAGTCAGAATGCTGCAAGTTCTCCACTCCTGGTTGGCTAAACAAGGGGGAGTCTGTGCAGTGTTCAATACCACCTGCTTTACATATATAAATACCTCAGGAAAAATGGAAGCCCATGGAGAAAAAATGTCCTAACAAGCTACGTGGCTACAACAGGGCTTTCCTAGTGACTTCACGCCTTACTGGGTCATTCATTTGGATTCCTCAGGACTTCAGATCAGTTCTGCTCCTTATCTTAGGGCTCATTTTTCTTAGGGCTGCTGTTAAGTACTATGTTAAGAATGTAAATGAAAGTAGCAAATGTTCTTATGCAAACCTTAGGTCTGCAATCACACACCAAAGAACATCTGATACAACTGCAAAAGAGGTTTTCTTTCTCCTATCTCCAGCTCAACGCCCACTATGCCCTTTGTCAGCAAGAAAAAGCCTGATCAGTTGCCTGTCCTTTTCCCTGTTACTACCCTACACCTCAGGAATGAGGTTGGATAAAGCCCAGGGGAGACTGAAACTGGCCTTTATAAAATTAATAAAGGGTCATAAGGTGGGAACTATATATGAATATATATATATACAGCCAGTGCTCCCTAGCTTACTTTTCTGTGACTGCTTACTACTCAGGAGTCACATAGCTGGTCATAAAGATTCTTAGCTTTCTTCATTGCTTCCATAGATAACATCATCCTTGTGTAACCTAAGGATATCCTTAGGTTGTTTTGGGGATATCATCCAGGCCTTCTATTCTAGTGGAATGCCTGACCCACCCAGGCCAGTGGCCCATACCAAGGAACTGATTTGACTGGTATTGCAACTCTCACCCAAGAACCAACTCAGCAAAGATGACAATTTCTGAACTCCTATGGTTCTGCCCAAACCCAGCCAGTTAGCAGACCCAACTGCCTGCCCCTTTGCCCACCAAAATATCTCTTAAAACCCTTTTCCCCAAATTTTGGGGTAGATGGATTTAAAAACTTCCATCTCCATGCATGATGCCTATGACATTAAACTCTTCTCTGCTGTAGCACCTGCTGGCTTCCTCTTGAGCAGTGGGCAATGAACCTGGCAAGGCTGCACCAAAATGGCTAAATATGCCAGGCATGATGGCACACCTGTAGCCTCAGCTACTCAGGGGCTGAGGTGGGAGGATCTTGAGGCTAGAGGCACAGAGTTCAAGGCTACAGGGCACTTTGACTGTCCTTGTGCCTATGAATAACCACTGCACTCCAGTCTGGGTAACACATCAAGACTTTGTCTCTTATTAAAAGGGGGAGGGATCAAATGATCTGAATAGACATTTCCTGAGAGGACTACAAATAGCCAACGGCCATATTAAAAAATGCTCAACATGGCTCGGCGCCTATGGCTCAATGGGCTAAGGCACCAGCCACATACGCCTGAGCTGGTGAGTTTCAATCCAGCCCCCCACCCCCACCCCCACCCAAACAACAATGACGGCTTAAACCAAAAAAAAAAAAAAAAAAAAAAAAAGGCCGGACATTGTGGCGGGCGCCTGTAGTCCCAGCTACTTGGGAGGCGGAGGCAGGAGACTGGCTTGAGCCCAGGAATTGGAGGTTGCTTTGAGCTGTGATGCCGTGGTGCTCTATCCAGGGTTACAGCTTGAGGCTCTGTCTCAAAAAAAAAATGCTCAACATTGCTAATCGTCAGGGAAATGCAGACAAAGCCACAATGAGATATTATCATCTCACCCACAGTTAAAATGGCTACTATCAAAAAGGCAAACAAACAGATGTTGGCCAGGATGTGAGGAAAGAGTCTACTAGTGCACTGCTGATGGGAACGTAAATTAGTACAATCACTATGGAAAACGGCATGAATGTTACTCAAGAGCCTGCAACCTCACTGCTGGGTATATACCCAAAAGCACAATTAGTACATCAAAGAGATGTGTACACGTCTATATTTATTGCAGCACTATTCACAACAGCCAAGATATAGTATCAAGCTAAGTGTTCTCAATGGATAAATGAACAAAAACAATGCAGTATATAAACACAATACTATTCAGCTATAAAAATAAAAATAAAATTCTGTCATTTGTAGCAATGTGAACAGACCTGGAAAGAAGATTACATTAGGTGAAATAAGCCAGGCAGAGAAAGATAAGTATTGTACATTCTCACTCACGTGGAAGCTAAGAAAATTGATTCCTTGAAGGTAGAGAGTAGAATGATGGTTCTCAGAGGCTGGTGGAGCGAACAGGG